>QJPP01000766.1:0-65103 GCA_003996215.1 Jaltomata sinuosa | reverse complement strand
AAGGTCAATCTAGTAATACACTTATTATGCGTGGTTTGCATGTTAGTGTGCACCAAGGTGATACTTCCATATTGAGGCTATTATATACATAGTGTGCACCGAGGTGCTACTGCCATATTGAGGCCATTATATACATAGTGTGCACCGAGGTGCTACTGCCATATTGAGGCCATTATATACATAGTGTGCGCCGAGGCGCTACTGCCATATTGAGGCTATTAAATATAGGGTGCGCCGAGGCGCTATTGTGGTTTAGTGTGGGTTATAAAGAGTGAGTTGCAGCGTGAGTTAATGCATGTGTTGTGTTCCACAAATAATAAAGGAGGAAGAGCTTAACGAGTCTTACCAATTACAGTTTACAAGTTTCATATTATATCTTGTTCAGATTTACTACTTGCGACTTGCTTTTATGTTTCTACCTTACATGCCAGTACATTATTGTCGTACTGACGTCCCCATTGCCTGGGGGCGCTGCATACATGCCTGCAGGTCCAGACAGATATCCAGACAGATCTCTTCAGTAGGAGTTGCAAAGTTCAGCCATTTTGGTAAGCTCCATTCTTCCTGGAGCTGACGAGTCAGTGGTCTAGCTTATATTTTGGCCAGGTTATGTATATGTACAACTTATGGGTAGTCCAGGGCCCTGTCCTGGATATGAGATATTTTACTTACTCCTAGAGGCTTGTAGATGTGTATATGTATATCAGTGTTGGGTATGGCCTTGTCGGCCTTGTTATTAGCTATCTACTATGATAATAGCCTTTTCGGCCTTGAGTTGCTTAACTACTATTGAGCTTTTAGTGTTTCAAATTGCTATTCTTAGAGACCTTGCCGGTCTCAGACCCCCAGCAAGTTCAATAGAGATACACTCTATTTTGACACCCTCGGCCTTTTGGGGCTTCGGGTGTCGGTCATGCCTCCCATGGTTTGGGGCGTGACAAACTTGGTATCAGAGCACGTCGAATCCCAGGGAGTCTACAAGCCGTGTCTAGTAGAGTCTTGTTTATGGGTGTGTTGTGCACCATACCTATAATCATGAGGCTACAGGATATTTAGGAATTGTTATCCTTCTTTCATTTGCTAGATCGTGCAATAGAGCGAGGTCATAAGATGTTTGAAGTCTAATTCATGTTTTTCTATTTCTTGTTTACAGAAATGCCTGTGACCAGACAAATGAGTAGTCGACGGGTTGGCACGGATACGGGGGAAGGTACTAGTCGTTCCCCGCCTATCCGATTGGATAGATTTGAGGCTCAAAGTGAATCACCGACACCAGAGATCCCAGTTTATCAAGTACCTGATGAGACTAGAGGGGATCCAGTACCCCTGACCCCACCTGCTCCAGTGGCATCTGAGATAGCTAGAGATGAACCAGCACCTGTAGCTCCTCCACCTGAAGCAGAGGACTAGGACATCAGAAGTGCTGTTCGATTATTGACCCAGATGGTAGCCACACAACAACAACAAATTGGGGCATCATCGAGTGTTAGGTCAGGTGGCTCAGAATGTTCTAGGGCTCGAGAGTTTATCAGCCTAAGTTCTCCTATATTTACAGGCTCTGACCCACGTGAGGATCCTCAGGAGTTTATTGATCAGACTTATCGATTACTTCGAGTCATGCATGCAACAGTAGTGGAGGCAGTGGAGTTTGCATCTTTCAAGTTAGGAGATGTGGCCATTTTATGGTTCGAGGCTTGGGATCGGTCTAGGGGATCAAATACACCCCCAGCTGAATGGGAGGAATTTTTAGAGGCCTTCCTAGCTCACTATCTTCCATAGGAGGTTCGAGAGGCCAGACTTGATCAATTTCTAGCCCTTAGGCAGGGTAATATGAATGTTCGACAGTACAACCTCGGGTTTAATTCATTAGCCAGGTACGCCCCCTATATTGTGAGTACGAAGCGAGCTAGAGTTTATCGATATGTGCATGGCCTTAAGGATGAATTGATTAAGGGATTAACAATAGCATCCACACAAGAGGATATCAATATTTCTAAGATACAGGCTATTGCTCAGACTGCAGAGGATCTTGAAGTACAAATTGGAGATAACCAAAGCCGAGAAAGAGATCAGAATAAGAGGGCTAGATCTACTGGGTCCTATGTAGAGCCACGAGGTAATGTTAGGCCACATTTTAATAGGCAATCACCCCACCCTACTAGTGGTGCCCCATATCAGTTGCAAAGGCAGAGGTATGATCATTTTTCTCAGACTGGACCAGGCCACAGTTCAGGTGCATCCAGTTCCTATAGCCAGCGGCATTCAGGTCTGATGAGGCCACCTTTGCCACCTTGTGTTCAGTGCGGTAGGAAGCATCCTGGGATATGTCGCCTGGGTTCAGATACTTGTTATTCGTGTGGGCATCCTGGTCACTTTATGTGAGACTGTCCGAGTAGAGGTAGGAGTGAGATATCCCAGCCTACAGGGTCGATGGCAGCTTCTTCATCTACTATTCGTCCCCCTAGGACAGGACAACAGGCTACACCAGGTCGTGGTAGAGGTATAGGATGAGGAGGAGCATCCAGTTTAGGCGGTGGTTAGAATCGCACTTATACTCTAGCCGGTCGCCAGGACTTGGAATCGTCACCTGATGTTGTTACAGGTACATTGACTATTTTTACTCATGCTGTTTATGCACTTATAGATCCTGGATCTACTCTTTCATATGTTACCCCACTCGTTGCTGGTAAGTTGGGGGCAGGCCCTGAGTTATTGCCTAGACCTTTTGTTGTATCTACACCGGTTGGTGAATCTATTATAGCTGGACAAGTTTATCGAGATTGTGCAGTGTGGATTTATGACCATCTCACTTCAGCTGATCTAATCGAATTAGATATGATTGAATTTGATGTCATTATGGGCATGGACTGGTTAGTTGCATGTTATGCTAATATTGATTGTAGAACTAAGGTTGTCAAATTCCATTTTCCGAAAGAGACAATCCTGGAGTGGAGGTAACGCTGCCACGCCAAGGGGTAGGTTTATTTCCTACCTTAAAGCCCAGAAAATGATTTCTAAAGGATATATTTATCATTTAGTCCGAGTACGAAGCATAGAGGATGGACCAGTGACTCTTCAATCGGTTCCCGTGGTGAGTTAATTTCTAGATGTATTCCCGGATGAGCTTCCAGGAATCCCTCAAGAAAGAGAAATTGAGTTTGCCATTGACGTACTCCAAGATACTCAGCCAATATCAATTCCCCCTTACAGGATGGCTCCTGCAGAATTAAGAGAGTTAAAGGAACAATTAAAGGATCTACTCGAAAAAGGTTTCATTAGACCTAGTACATCGCCATGGGGCGCACCAGTTTTATTTGTTCGTAAGTAGGATGGGTCCTTGAGAATATGTATCGATTACCGACAACTGAACAAAGTTACAATCAAGAATAAGTATCCGCTTCCAAGGATTGATGACCTTTTTGATCAGTTGCAAGGCGCCAAATGTTTTTCAAATATTGACTTGCGGTCGGGGTATCACCAGTTACGTGTTAAAGGAGTAGATGTTCCAAAAACAGCCTTTAGGACAAGGTATGGCCACTTTGAATTTCTATTAATGTCATTTGGGCTTACTAATGCCCCAGCAGCTTTTATGGACCTAATGAATCGGGTCTTCAAGCCATTCCTAGATGTATTCGTGATCGTATTTATTGACGATATCCTGATTTACTCGCGGTCCAAAGCCGAACATGCTGATCATTTACGTGCAGTATTTTAAACACTTCAGAATCATAAATTATATGCGAAGTTCTCCAAATGTGAGTTTTGGTTGAATTCAGTGGCTTTTCTTGGCCATATAATTACAGACGAAGGTATTAGAGTTGACGGCCAGAAGATTGAAGCAGTAAAGAATTGGCTGAGGCCCTTGAATGCTATAGAGATCCGTAGTTTTTTGGGCTTAGCAGGTTATTACCGAAGGTTTGTGGAAGGATTTTCTTCTATATCTGCACCATAGGACAGGCTTACTTCAGCAACTGTCTTAACTCTGCCAGAGGGCACGGAAGGTTATGTTGTTTATTGTGATGCTTCAAGGATTGGGTTGGGCTGCGTTTTAATGCAACATGGTAAATTTATTGCCTATGCCACGAGACAACTAAGAAAGCACGAACAAAATTACCCTACTCACGATCTTGAATTGGCAGCAGTTATATTTGCCTTGAAAATTTGGCGCCATTACTTGTTTGGAGTCCATGTAGACGTGTTTACGGACCACAAAAGTCTACAGTATTTATTCAAACAAAAGGATTTAAACCTAAGGCAAAGAAGGTGGCTAGAGTTACTAAAGGATTATGACGTAGATATTTTGTACCATCCAGGGAAGGCCAATGTAGTTGCCGATGCACTTAGCCGCAAATCCATGGGAAGCTTGAGCCACATGGAAAATAGAAAGATTGAGATGACAAGAGAACTACATCAGTTAGCTAATTTGCAGGTTCGACTACTAGACCAAGGTAATGGGGGAGTTGTTATTCAAAGCACAACGGAATCCTCACTTATGACAGAGGTAAAGGAAAGACAATATGATGATCCAGAATTAGTAAGATTGAGGGAGGAAATTCCACAACAGAAGCAACCACTAATAGAGCTTAAGGAAGATGGGGTTCGAAGATATCAAGGTCGTCTATGTGTACCTAACGTCGAGGAGCTTTGGGAGAAAATTTTGGCAGAAGTTCACTATTCCCTCTATTCAATCCATCCAGGAGTGATGAAGATGTATCATGATCTTCGACAGATTTATTGGTGGAATAATATGAAGAGAAATATTGCAGAGTTTGTAGCCCAATGCCCGAATTGTCAACAGGTAAAAATTGAACACCAGAGACCCGGAGGTCTAACTCAAAGTATAGTGATACCTACCTGGAAATGGGAGGTGATCAACATGGACTTTATTACAGGCTTACCCCGTACTTATCGGAAGTATGATTCCATATGGGTGATTGTAGATAGACTTACAAAATTAGCTCACTTTTTGCCAGTTAGGACAACTTATACTGCTGAAGATTATGCCAAGTTGTATATTAGTGAAATAGTTCGACTTCATGGTGTCCCAATTTCCATCATTTCAGATAGGGGTGCTCAGTTTACATCAAATTTCTGGAGGTCTTTCCAGAGAGGCTTAGGTACTCAAATAAGTCTCAGATGGACAAGCTGAACGCACTATACAACTTTTCATCCACAGACAGATGGACAAGCTGAACGCACTATTCAAACACTCGAAGATATGCTACGAGCTTGTGTACTAGATTTTAAAGGGAGTTGGGATGACCATTTGCCACTAATTGAGTTTGCTTATAATAATAGCTTCCATGCAAGCATTCAAATGGCTCCTTATGAGGCTTTATACGGGCGAAAGTGTAGATCACCAATTGGATGGTTTGAAATTGGAAAAGCAGGATTATTAGGGCCAGACCTAGTTAATCAGGCAATGGAGAAGGTGAAGCTAATCCGAGAAAGATTACTAACATCCCAGAGTAGGCAGAAATCATATGCAGATGTGCAACGTCGAGATTTGGAATTTAATATTAGTGATTGGGTTTTCCTAAAGGTTTCGCCCATGAAAGGCGTCATGTGATTTGGTAAAAAGGGAAAGCTTAGTCCAAGATATATTGGACCATACAGGATCATTCGGAGGGTAGGAAAAGTGGCATATGAGCTAGATTTACCCACAGAATTGGAGACAATCCATCCTGTGTTTTATGTATCGATGCTACGAAGGTGCACAGGAGATCCTTCACGTATTATGCCTATTAAAGATGTTCAACTTTCTGAAGACTTATCCTATAAGGAAGTACCAATTTCTATCCTAGATCGTCAAGTTAGGAAGCTCAGAACCAAAGAAGTAGCCTCAGTAAAGGTGTTGTGGAGAAATAATAATATTGAGGAAATGACGTGGGAAGTCGAGGAAGAAATGAGGAAAAAACATCCCCAGTTATTTATGACTTGAAGATAGTACAGATGTAAGTCATATTCTTATGTTCTTGATACTCTTCCTACTTTGCAAATATGATCAGGTTTGAACATGTGAAAATGATTACATTTAATTGTATATAGTTGTGTCGCCCTGTGAGGCATCATGCTGGACTTTTGCTGAGTTTCAGGTTTTTGGATAGTCCCAATTTTAAAGGAAACTCTGCCAAAATTTCAAAAAATACTAAGGGACTAGAGCTCCATATGCATTACCCTCATTCGAGGATGAATGATTCTAAGGGGGGAAGGATGTAACACCCCGTACCTTTCAAAACCTATGTGAGTAAGTAAATATCGACGAAGGTATTTGAGCTCGAGATTGTGAAGGGGTACTTTGGCCTAGAATTTGAAATGGTCAAATGTATATAAGTGTTAAGTTAAATTATAAGGATGAGGGTTTTGAAAATGAGATAAAACAAGTGAGGTACTTTCTCCACTTATCTAAGCTCTTAGGTGACAAGTAGGTGCATCACCTACCTACGCTAATAAACTAAGTTTCGAGGGCCGATTATGGGCAGAAACACCATGGATTATTAGACCTAATGGTAGCCCAAATGAAGCTTAAAGTTGGCCCATCAAAGCACAACCAAATCTGGCCCAAACAACTACAAAAGGTAGCCATCAATATTGACCACATTCTGACCCAAGAGAAGCCCAAAATCAGCCACAAAACTTAACCCTTTTGAGGCCCAAGCAAAGGGTAATTTTGGCCCAAGTTTCTTGACCCATTTTGGCCCAAATATACTCAAAAAAATCGGCCAAAAAGGTCCCTTTATACAGGCCTTTTGTTGATCAATATTGATCACAAAAATCTGGAAAAATTCTCTCTTATCTCCTTTCCTTTTTGGCAGCCCTTCTCTCCCTTTAGGGTTCTAAGAAGATCAAGATTAATTCAAGCTTAAGGTGACTTAAACCACTTGTTATCTTTGTATTAATCTACTACATATAGCTAGGATATCCTATGGTAAGAAAGACATGAACTATGGCAGCCCCTTTCTTAAGATTTAACACATAGAAATTGTGTATCAATTAAGAGATTTCTTCTTCTCATGTTGGTGTATGTGTAGGGGGTACTTAAGCTTTTCAAGGCATCAATAAAAAGAGGATAAAAACACCCCTTCAAGTGTGGTAAGTACTCTGCCCATAATAATATTTTTGTATTGAAGTTCGGATGGACAATTGTTGTTGAATTGTTGTTAAGAACTCACGGGACGACGATCGGAAGCCGTGGGTTCAATGTGTTTCTATTGTATTTTGGCATGGTGAGTTGTTTAGGGGCTGTTTGATGTGTTTTGTATTATTGGAGGCAGTAGGTTGGTGTGTGTGTGATGTGTATTGGATCGGAGAGAAAGGTGTGATGATACACCTTTAATTAATGCAAAATACGTAAATCTGCCAGGGAAATGTTTAGCTACTGTTTTGGGAAAGTTGCATCAGCTTTAAGAGCTAATATTAGCTTCATTATACCCTTGTGTTGTAGATTAACTTAATAAAGGAAAGTCCAAGTTGTGGTAAGCGCAATCTTCGGAAGGAACGAGGTATGTTAAGGCTTCTTTATTCCTTATCGGCATGAATCTAGAAATAGAACTCTAAATCTCCGAAAGAAGGAATTTGAGTATTCTGTTGTAAGAGAGCTGATTTGGTAACTCAATCAGTCTTAAGGAACTAAGTTATACATTATGGTGATTCAAGTCGCCTTCTTATAAAAATCTGATTCTTTTGCATTAAACGTAAGTTATCCTTTTGTCAAGTTTCTTCTTTGTATTGTGATCCCTAATCAAGCTTTAGAAAGTATACAAGGAAAGTTAGCAAGTCAAATCCCCATTTATATATGTGTTTGGTATGTTGAGTCCAACACCTAGTAAGCCAAGGCTAACGAAGTTATCTAAATGAACCTTCATAAATAACAAGAATAGCTTTGAAGGTCAATCTAGTAATACACTTATTATGCGTGGTTTACGTGTTAGTGTGCACCGAGGTGATACTGCCATGTTGAGGCTATTATATACATAGTGTGCACCGAGGTGCTACTTCCATATTAAGGCCATTATATACATAGTGTGCACCGAGGTGCTACTGCCATATTGAGGCCATTATATACATAGTGTGCGCCGAGGCGCTACTGCCATATTGAGGCTATTATATATAGGGTGCGCCGAGGCGCTATTGTGGTTTAGTATGGGTTATAAAGAGTGAGTTGCGGTGTGAGTTAATGCATGTATTGTGTTCTAAAAAGAATAAAGGAGAAAGAGCTTAACGTGTTTTACCAATTACAGTTTACAAGTTTCATATTATATCTTGTTCAGATTTTCTACTTGCGACTTGCTTTTATGTTTCTACCTTACATGCCAGTACATTATTGTCGTACTGATGTCCCCATTGTATGGGGGTGCTACATACATGCCTGCAGGTCTAGACAGATACCCAGACAGACCTCTTCAGTAGGAGTTGTAGAGTTCAGCCATTTTGGTAAGCTCCATTCTTCCTGGAGCTGACGAGTCAGAGGTCTAGCTTATATTTTGACCAGGTTATGTATATGTACAACTTATGGGTAGTCCAGGGCCCTGTCCTGGATATGAGATATTTTACTTACGCCTAAAGGCTTGTAGACGTGTATATGTATATCAGTGTTGGGTATGGCCTTGTCGGCCTTGTTATTAGCTATCTACTATGATAATAGCCTTGTCGGCCTTGAGTTGCTTAACTACTATTGAGCTTTCAGTGTTTCAAATTGCTATTCTTAGAGACCTTGTCGGTATTAGACCCCCAGCAGGTTCAATAGAGATACACTCTATTTTGACACCCTCGGCCTTTTGGGGCTCCGGGTGTCGGGGTCATGCCTCCCATGGTTTGGGGCGTGATAGGTTATTACATCATCAAATGGGATTCAATCTTTCTAGATAAAGACCTTCAGTATAAGGAGGAGCCAATTGTTATTCCTGATCGGGATGTATGGATATTGAGGACAAATGAGATTAGATCAGTAAAGGTTTAATGGAAGCATCATCCAGTTGAAGAAGCCACTTGGGAAACAGAGAAGGACATGCGGGATAAGTATCCTCACTTGTTTAAGGATTCAGGTACTACTTTCATCTTGATTTAGCTCATTTTTCCGGTTTGATCATTCGAGGATAAATGATAGGTAAATTGGTATCTATTGTAATGACCCTTCCTGTCATTATGGGTGAGCTAATCGTGCAAGAAATCGGGTTAGAAAACTTTCGGGTTAGGGAGTTGAAAATTTCAGGCTAGGCTAGTCTCGGATGCTATCTTAGCGAGGTGAGGTATAGTGCAATCCAGGGAAGGATTGGGCAAAATGATTAAGTTTGAGCTTTATTTTCCATTAGCTAAGGCATTAAGTAGTTTGTAGGACTTTTTGGAAATGAACTCGGGTGAGTAGAACTCCCGATATCAAACATGACGTAAAGGGGTTGGTCTGGAACATCAAGGTTTGAGGGTGTGTTGCAAAATGGGAAAAATTGGGAGGATTCTCGAGTTTTTGTCTCGATACACCTGCTATAGCGGGTGACATGCTGCTACCGTGATGCCGCTATAGCAGAGAAATTCCAACTACAACGGGAGTCAGAGGTGGTCAACTCTGCTATAACTAGAGGCTTTTGCTATGGTGGTGCCACTATAGCGGGATTAATCACTGTAAATGCAGAAACTTCCCCAAAAATATTCATTATTTCTCAATAATTTTGGACGATTCTCAGCACTCTTCCAACATAATTCTTTGGTAAGGTAAGTATTTTGTCCCCATAAACTAGTACTTTGATTCTTATGGCTTAGGATCGTTAGTTACAGGCTTGGGGAATGGTTTAACTTAACCTAGGTTGAATATTTATGTGTAAAAGGGGAATGTTGGGATGAAAAAACTGTGGATTCTTGGGTTAAACTGTTTATTTAAGATTCCTTACCGTAATTCACTGGCATAACCATAGGATTGGTAGTAATTAGGTGAATTTAAGATGGGAAGACCCTGGGATGGATGGAATGATCATAGGATTAGCCTTGGGGTTTGAGATTAAGTTGTAATCCACAATGATATATTTTATTTGGTTGATTATATGTTTGTATTCTTGTTTTTAGACCACGATCAAGCTAAAGTTTAAAGAAACAAGAAAGCTCTGGTCCAGTAGAGTATTCAGGCTTGAATGAGGTAGGTGATGGTTGTTGTAATCCAAATTTGTGATGTGTGCATTATAACTATTCTTTAGTATTACTTGCACCATGTGTATTTCGAAAAATAGGAATAAGTGTTAGTGATATCTTAAGTGTCAATCTCATGCAATGAACTTGTTTTTAATGTTTGTTTGTTGTATAAGTGTGGTATATATTTTCATTGTGGTTTTTATTGATTGATATCTGTGATTCTTTGGTTGTCTCGGGTACCACGCCTGGTACAAATTATCGGTTGGCTTGGGTACCATGCCTAGTATAGGTTATTCATCGATTGGCTTGGGTACATGCCTGGTACAATTTCACTTATGGTTGCCTCGGGTA
Organism: Jaltomata sinuosa; assembly: GCA_003996215.1. Lineage (NCBI taxonomy): Eukaryota > Viridiplantae > Streptophyta > Magnoliopsida > Solanales > Solanaceae > Jaltomata > Jaltomata sinuosa. Next base: position 54,633 of record QJPP01000766.1, on the reverse strand, counting down.
CCATGCCTGGTATAGGTTTGATTATTGTTATGTGTGTTGGTTCCATGTGTGAAATCGGTTATCTTTTGTGATGTTATTACTTTATGTTGGTCCATGATTGGACGAGTTGGTACATTTAAGTGCTAAGGGGTTTGTTGACTAAACCAGGATTGAATGTTGAACACCATAGATTATGTCCTAGGGATCCTTGGGTGTTCCGGGTTGTTATTATTTACTTGTTTTGGACATTTCTTATATGATGGTTAAGTCAGGTTGATGACTGAGAGTCTCTCTTATATAAACTTGATTTTATTTATACATGTTGTCCTGTTTTACTAAGTTATGATAATTTTTCCTATTTCGTATCTTGGAACTAACCGATAATCCTACCAGTAGACAATTGTTCTTGTGTACTGATACTATGCTTGCTCTTCTTTTGTTTAGTACAAGGCATATTCCAACGGCTATTTCGAGACCTCAATTGTGATTCGAGTGACATCTGAATTCTAGGGTGAGCTATATATTTCGGGCTACCATGGATTCTTCTACTTGTTCTAGTCCCTTGTTCGGACTTAGACTTCTTTTATTTTGGGGTTGCATCCCCTTTTTTAGACATGTTTTAGAGTTTTGGTACACAACTTTTAGATTCTAGGGTAGTATTTCCGTAGGGCTTTTGTTATTTACTTTTAGATGTGAATCTTGGCTTTGTTTAATGTAAACTGATTTTTAGCTGCTTAGTTTTGCTAAGTGTTGGATTGGATAATTGGTTCTCCACCAGGGGGTTAGTGTGGGTGCCACTCACGACAGTTTAGGTCGTGACAACTGAGTTAACTCCCAAAAAACCTGGAGGCAAAGTCAATTCATAGGTTACCTCCGCTACACGCTTAAGAACCTTAAATGGGACGATAAATCTAGGACTGAGGTTACCTTGCTTACCAAACCTCATCACATTCTTCATGGGTGAAACCTTTAGCAAGATTTGCTCTCTTTCCATGATCTCCATGTCCGTGACCTTCCGGTCAACATACTCTTTCTTCCTGTTCATGGATGCTAAGGGCTTCTCCTAAATTAGCTTCACCTTCTCTAATGCTTCCCTCAACAAATCAGTGCCCCATGGTCTCACCTCAAATGCATCAAACCAACCAATAGGGGATCTACATATTCTCCCATATAATGCTTCAAATGGAGCTATATCAATACTCAAGTGATAGCTATTAGTATACGCAAATTCAGCCAATGGCAAAAACTGGTCATAATTACCACCAAAATCTATCACACACGCGCGAAGCATATCTTCTAAGACATGACTCATCCGCTCAGACTGCCTATCAGTTTGAGGGTGAAAAGTTGTACTAAGGTATAACTTAGTACCCAACTTAGCCTGCAATGTTCTCTAGAAGTTAGAAGTAAACTGAGTTCCTTAATCTGAGATAATGGAGACTAGAACTCTATGCAATCGAACCACCTCACGATTATAAATCTTGACCAACTTCTTCTACATTATAAGTCACTCGCACTAGAATGAAGTGTGCAAGACTTAGTCAACCTATCCACAATCCCTCAGACAGAATCAAACTTACCCAAGGTCCTTGGAAGACCCACAATAAAGGCCATCGCTATCATCTCCCACTTCCATTAAGGAATGGGCATCCTCTGAAGTATCCCTCTAAGTATCTCAATCACGGCCTCTCCCTGCAAGACCTTATCATGAATCTTGCTCAACATATCAATTTTGAACTACTTGGCCTTAATATTCTCTTGAAGAGAGAACCTTGCCTCGACATAAACCAACACTCTGCTAGACTCAGTCAAATCAAGTCTCATAAATCTGTTAGCCAGAGTTTGAACCTCTCTACCTAATGGAATCCTTGTAGCATCCAAACATGCCAGGCTAACCATACACTCAAGACTTCTTCTCAGTGCATCAACAATAATGTTTGCCTTACCCAGATGGTACAAGATGGAAATATCGTAGTCATTGAGTAGCTCCATCCATCGATGCTTCCATAAATTCAAATGCCTCTCCGTAAACACATGTTGCAGGTTGCGGTAGGCAGTAAACACCTTACAACGGACACCATAAAGGTAGTGCCCCCATATCTTAAAAGCAAACACCACCACTGCCAACTCCAAGTCATGCGTAGGATGGTTCTTTTCATGAAACTTCAGCTTCCTAGAACCATATGCACTGACTTTCTAATCATGCATCAAGATAGCAACCCAATATACAATTTGAAACATCACACTAAATAACAAAGTCTTTACCTTCCACAAACAAAACAAGGATGTGAGTTGTAGTCAACAAGTCTTGAGCTTTTGAAAGCTCTCCTCACACCTATAAGACCATTGAAAAGGTACATCTTTCTGAGTCAAACGAGTCAACTGGAAAGAAATAAAAGTGAACCACTTCACGTACCGATGGTAATAGTTAGCCAACCCCATAAAGCTAGGAATCTCAATCACAGAGGTAGGCCTAGCCCCACTCTTAACTGCATCTACTTTCTAAGGATCAATCATGATTCCCTCCTTTTAAACCACATGCCCCAAAAAGGACACCGACACCAACCAGAACTCACACATAGAGAATTTAGCATACAACTGCTTCCCTTTCAACCACCCCAACACCACTATCAATTGTTCTCCATGCTCTTACTTACTCTTAGAATATACCAAAATGTCATACATGAAAACCATTGCAATGAGTCTAGATAGGACTTAAATATATCATACATTAGGCTCACAAAATAGATAGAGCACACAATACGGATGTAACTAAAATGCTAGAAAGCATGTTGACCACTAAAGCAATGGAATTTCTATGGTAGCGAGCTTGCTATAGAGAACCACTGGCTACTGCAGTGAAAATTCCCAGGAAGACTTTGAAACAAAAAGGGAGGTTTATCTTTCCCCATATTCTATGAAGCTCACCCCCCTTGCAATTGTACTTTTAACTCTCACCTGGTGCAATCCAATATGACGGAATAGGATAGGATGAGTCTCTGGTGCTAAGTCAATGTAAAATCAAAGTCATGGTATAGTGACATACCAGACAATCTACTGAAAACACTTCTAAAAACTCACATACTACAGGGACTAATCCAATAGGTGTAACCTCTAGACTAGTGTTTTGAAGATGTACTAAACACGCCAAACACCCCACTCTCTATCACCTTCTTAGCACAAATAAAGGATAACATCCCCTTAGGAAAAAGAATATAATCGTCCTTCCACTTAAGACTAGACGTATCTGGCATTTCTATTATCACTGTATTAGCATGACGGTCTAAAATAACATAATAAGGAAACAACCAGCTCATCCCCAAAATGACATCAAAGTCCACCATTTCTACAGTCACTAAGTCTACCCAGGTTTTATACCCTATAAATATCGCATGACACGAATAATAGATTCTATTAACGATCATTGAATCACCAACAGGGGTAGAAACATGTACATTAACATCAAGTAAATCACACACCATAGTCACACCAATAACAAGTATGTAGGCACTTCAGAAATGTAGAATCCAAGATCAAATACCACTGAAACTAATCGAGAGATTACCGAAATATACCTGTTGACTACTGCAGTGAGGGCTTTTACCTTTGGTGAAAGGATATAAGAATCCTAATACTGCCTGCAATACCTGATATGAGGACAATTAATCCTGAGATGCCAAGTATCTCCACACTCAAAACAATGCCTACGAGCTCAAATCTAATGAAAGGTGTCTGAGTAGATGAGATAGCCGCCAAGGACTGAGTCCTAACCAACATCTCACGAGAATGATGCTCCATATCATAAATACTATTTCAATAGATAAGTCTCCAGGGCTTCATGCCCGTGCACCCCTCATGCCTCAAAATATACTCCTCTAAAAACTCCTAAGAAAACTAATCCCATGAGAGAGAAGGCCAACTGGCCTACCCTCAACAATATCCCTCCACTACTCCCTTACTGACCCAAATAACTGGAAAGCAGTAAAATCCATTCTATTAGAGTCTACTGATCCCAACATATGCAACCTCTTATGGGAACTAACAAACCTATATCAATACTAGGATCTCCATTGAACTGCGGGGGATCCATCCTCATAAACTCCTCAAACCTTCTCTACCCCTCCATACATATAGCGGTAAAGGTCACCGGGTGTGGAGCAATACATGGTAATAATACACCATCACTTGGAGAATTAGTAGCAGTGACCCACAATGTATATGGAGTATGAAGCCTCAAAGTAGTGTGCTGATGAGGAGTTTGATCCATCCTTTTGAGAACACCCAATATCCGAACCAATACATCCTGAATCATATGGAAGCAATGAAGCCAGGTGGCACATGTTCTAAATTTAAACCCTCTGTCTTGATTAATCAATCATTAAGAGTAACCTTTGGCCCTGACGATGTGACCCTAGCATGACTCCTAGCTGACCCCAATGATTATTATCTACCTCTGCCTCATCCTCTATTATGAGCTACGTCCCTATTGGCCATCTCGGGTGTCTCTCTTCTAGCTTTTCCAGGATGTGTCCTTACTATCTAGTGAGAGAGAAGAGTGGAATTAGTCAAATATCAATTGGAATCAAGTAATGAGCATGAAAAAAAGAAAGATTGAGTTTTCCTAGTGTTATGTATCCTCTAAAACAAAAGTATAGACATCTCCGTACTATTCAAAAAAACTCTACTAGACATTTCCTTGTATGATGAGATCGACGAACCTAGAGATCTGATACCAATTTGTCACAACCCAAATGTATGTAAGTAGCACCCACACTAACCCCTTGGTGGATGAACCAAGCATTAGCATCTAACCCAAGCCTTAACCAGTTCATTTTTAGCAATTATAAAGCAATTGAGGAAATAGTAGTCAAAGTCTCAAACTAAATAAATAATGTATGAAAAGCTATCTACTACATCCCCAAAATCTGAAAGTCATCCTACAAAGGATTCTAACTAAACAATGTCTAAGAGTAATCCAATATCACTAATAACTAATTTAATAAATGTATGGAGATATAGACATCCATCACTAGAAAACTCGTGGCAACCTGAATGAGAGTAGCTCACCCTTGAATTGATCGACCAAAAATGCTAGATACAACATCGCGTTGGAGTATCTCGAACACAGTCTGCACTCAAAAAAAGAAATACGGAAGTAGCATCAGTATAAACACTATGTACTGGTAGGTAGGCTGACTCAAACTATAACAAATACATGTCAAGAATAGTAAAACATGTAGCGAGTACAACATCACATAATCAAATAATTGATCATTCAAGATTCACCAAACCAGGTAGTTACATCAAACAGAGAAATCACCAAGTCTGGACATGTTGATATCAAAGAGTAAAAGACATAAATCACCAAAACAAACATAAAAGTCATCAAATAACCCTACAATTATAATGCAGTCATATCACAAACATGGGTTCATGCTTATTTCAATCTCTCAAACATGTAGTCTCTATACCTCATCAGTCTCACAATAATCACTCAATTTGTACATACAGGCTAAATGGTCTTATTTTTGCCCAGCTAGGCATGACCTACAAGGGACGACCTAAGATCTATGTATTTATCTATACACACAGGCTAAAAGGTCTTATTTCTTCCAAACTGTTCATGACCTGCAAGGGAAAACCTAGGGCCCATGTACCTTACCAGTGTGGTACCCGACCCATCCCATATTTTCCTGTCTATAAGCTCACATCAGACTCAAGCCACTTATCAATCAGAATAATATGTATATTATTTATTATTCTCTACATATCTTAGTATGTTTTATCTTAATCATCTCTCATGATAATGTCGTAAGTGCACAATCAATAATAGGTGCACTTCATAATCACAAGTCATGTAAAGACAAGCTTCAACAATTAAACTTATTTATGCAAACAATGTCAAGCCAAATATTTAATCATCTATCAACCATGTCAAAAGACCAACCAACATGCTATCAATCCAAACACATATAGTAGATTATATTAAGTCTGACTCCACATAAAATCATAACCTACCTCAACCGAAGAATCCGAGTCAACAAGCTACTTCGCAAGAGCCTTGCCTTTTCTCAATGCCTAAGAACATTCATAGTCTAGAATCAAACATATATAGTGTAATTAATCATTTACTCTTAAAATTCAAGTCTTGAAAATTCAAACTAGGGGTGTACATTGGTCAGTTCAGTTAGTTTTATATATTATTAGTTTGATTTATCAGTTTTTGGTTTGTAAACATGCAAAACCGATAATCAAACCAATAAGATATTTGTTATCGATTTTTGGTTAATCAATTTTTAGTCCTATACGGTTCAGTTTTTGGTTTACCCAATAAGAAAATGCTCCTATAATGTTTTCTGCTTTCTCTTATTTTTATCTTCATATATACACTACCTTAATGCATAAACGTCTATACAAATTACAAGAATAGGCAAATTTAAATATGTTATTACTAAAACAAACTTATTTTCTTTCTTGTTAAGTAGCAAACTTGAATACAGTAGCAACGGTAGCAATTTCTCAAAAAGAAAAACAACAGTAATAGGTAGAACCCCACCAAACCAACAACACTAAGACAACAACTATAAAATGCAAAAATCAATAGGGTATATATTTAAAATTTAAAGTCAATATCATATAATTATGGATAAAAATATAACTTCAATATAATCTTATTGGGTTATCAGTTTAACCATTAACTAAAACCTTAAAACTAATACCAAACTGATAGCCCAATAACATAATTTATAAAATCATTTAAAAATTGTTAACCCAATAACCTGATACCAATAAACCAATAACATTTTTATCAGTTTGGTTTATCAATTAAATCAGTTTTTGCACACCCCTAATTCAAAACCCACTAACTCTACCCTTATTCGAGGTCTATAGCATTCCTCAAGGGTCAATTACCCATAAACTAACCTCAAATTATTCCCATTATCATCATTCATGGAGTTTCTACTCCAATTTCCCCTCTTCAGCAGTGTTTATGCTAATGATCACATTTTTATGGAATTCAAGGTTCCCTTTCATTACTATTCATATTTTAGAACAACAATAACCCACTGGGAAGCGTTAATGTACATTCTAGAAGCATTCTAGATAGTTATTACATCTACCTATAAGACTTCTCACCCTTTTCATAAACTTAGAGTTCTAACCCATAATCTCCCTATAACAAACTCCCTAGCGATTCTACCATGACAATAGACTACTAGGCAAAGAGATTGGTGGAATAACTTACCTCAATAAAAGAGTAACACCCTAGCCTTTGGAAAATTGCCTTCGTGGAGCTCTAGAATGAGGTTTTAGAGTTTGTGAAATAAAACTCGAATAACTCACTTAACCAGACATTCTGCTTCTCGTCATTCACTACAACAGACTCTTTCTCACTATGTCTAGACTGATGTGGAAAGCTTTGGCTCACTCTGGCGAGCCCTGGAAGAAATTCCTAGTCTTACTATGGTAGATCTCCGATCGCTATGACGGTCTTGCTACAATCAAATTCCTTCCGCTACAGCGGTCCTTGAACCAGAAACTCGAGAACTCTGCACAGTTTCTCCATTTCACAACACATTATTCAAGCATAAGACATCACAAAAGTACTCTATTATGGCAACCACTATAATCACATGCTATGTATTTATTCATAGTCCCATAATTTCTTATAGAGGTATAGATTACTAGGTCACCCTCTAATGGAACATGACAACATAAATAACAACCCTGTAAATCATAATTCATCATTATTAGACATAACACACATTTTCAGCCTTAAGATACCCCACCTAGTGATTTTATTAACTCAACTCACTAAGGAAAATATTAACAGTGTACTTAAGCCCTAACCATTTCACAATGATTGAAGGGTCGTTACACATAACCTACCTTGAGCTAAACCGCAAACCACTAATGGTCTTTAAGTAGCATTCTCTTTCTGAATGATCTTGCAACTCTTCTAATCTATTAAAAATATACTCTACATATGCAAATGTGTTTTCAACTCAATCATACATGATGGAAACATCAAAGATTTGACCTTTTCCCAAACTATACAAGCTTCTTCCAAAGCATACGGCTTTCTGGATGTAGATGATGATATCTATACATATGGATCTTATATATATTTACTATTCCATTGATACCTATATCTTAGAGTAAAAGTTTGGGTCAAACTAGGGTAAAAAAGTTCCCCTTAAATCAGATGACAAAAAGGGAAAATTCTCTCGGAATCACTTCACCCATAAGATAAGAAACTTCTTTTTGAGGAAAAAGATAGTATCATAGAGGATTTAAAAAAAATGAAATTCGGACCAAGAAGGTCCATTTTTTTAAAATGCAAATATGTACAAAGCTAGTCCAAAAGTGGAAAAAACCAAATAAATAATGTCTAAACAAAAACAGAAAAAGGAAATAAACAAAAAATAAAATAAGACGAAAACAAGTAGGTGGTTCAAGTGAACCACAACCACCGACTAAAACCTCTATTCTTTAACATTTCTTATCGAACCTTGAGTCCAGTGGAGGATAGATCGATGGCAGCATCGACGCTACCTCTGATGCCCAACGCCATTGCACAAACTCCATGGATCCAGCTCTGGTGAAAACTTCTTCTTCTCAAGCTCCTGGGGATATGGCGAGTATATGGGTCAGGAATCTTTGGTTAGCTTCTTCACAAAAAAGATGAGGCAATTAATGACTGTAACTATGGGGTTCATTTGAGGATCATGCTTGTTAATAGCTTCAAAAACTCTTCTGTGACCTCCTATATGTTTGATTTACCCTCTTCCCTTCTCTTTTGCAGATTGATCTAAGAGTAGCTAATACCATTACATAAGAATCTAGTTATAAGGTGAATCATCCAATATTTGGTCATTTCTTTGTGAGTTTTTCTTGCTACTCATTCCTGCTGTTATGATACATATTTGCTATTGTGTTTCTTGTTACTATCCTCTTTATGTTGTTATTGGTATTGTGAAGCTTCTATTCTGGTACCTTTGTATCCTTAAGTTAGGAATTTGAGCTTTATCCAGTTCAAGAATGCTCTTAGCTTCCCTTGTTAGATTTTTTGCTCCATTATAGCTTATTTTTTGGGTACCTACAAAACAGTAAACTTGGTTAGAAAAATAGTCGGCCATCTTATTCCCTTCTCTGAATGTATGTTCTATTCTCATAGCTGACTTCTTCATTAGAGCCTTCATCTTCCTGATCTTCATGGAAATGTTCCACGGCACTTCCCATATGCCATCTAGAATATTCTTTAAGCTTAGGGAGTCTGTTTCTATCACTAGGGGTAGAAGCTTATGGTTGACACAATGTTCCATTCCCATTCTTAGTGCTATGGCTTCTGCAAGCAATATAGGTCCATCCTCCAAGATTGTGGCCTCTGCATAGATTAGGTTTCCTGTAGAGTTTCAGATGCAAAATGCCCCTCAGCTTGGGCCTAGATTCCCTCTAGCAGTTGCATCAGTTTTGCACTTATAGTAACCCTGCTCTTGGGGCCTCCAATAAACCACCTTGGATTTAATACTAGGCCTATATTGTTCAAAAGGAATTAAATAATTTGAGGTGATGAAGAAGGAAGATATGTCAGCAAAGGATATCTGGATTTAGCTAACACGAAAAGATTTTTGTTCATCTCTCCAATAATAGTCCCTTCTGACATCTTTTCCCCATGATAGATGGAATTTCTTCACTTCCAGATTTGCCAGAGAATGAGAGCTGGACTAGACTTGTACAAAGGTGTCAACTTCTGTGGTCCATCTTCATTCCACCACTTATGAATGGTAGCTTTTAGGTGGAGGAATGGTCTTGTAATCCCTGCAGCAGTAGCAAAGTGTTTCCAAACCTTCTTAGGTGATGGGCATCTAAGGAAAAGATGTTCCCATGTTTCCTACACACCCTCCTCACAACAGTAGCATATCACTTCCTCCCCATTTCCCATGTATTTTGTGACTTCTCCAATGTGGAGTCTTTGCTTACAGAATCTCCAAAAGAAGAAACTGCATTTAAAGGGCAATCCTTTAATCCATATGTTTTGGAATTCCTTGTTAGGATTTTCTCTCCGTCTTAACATCTCCCAAGCACTTCCAATAGAGAAATTTCCTGAGCTCTTCATCATCCACCAAGACTTGTCCCATAGGTATGGGTCTTCAGTTACTAAGATCTTCTTGTAAATATGGTGGCATATCTCTGTTGGTAGTGAATTGTACATAACCTCCTCATTCTATTTACCACTTAGTCTGACTTGTTTCACCTCCTCTAGGCCATGGTTTATGTTACTGGATATAGGCAAGTAGAAGTGTAGAGCCCCTAGTTGTGTCTAGTTATCAAACCATGTACTAGAGTAGCCACATCTGGGTTCCCACTATATCTCTTGGTCTATGTTATCTCTGGCTTCTAGCATGTATTTCCAAGTCTGTGATCCTCCTTGCTATTCAACCAATTGTGGTCTCTGTCTCTTACAGTATTTATTCCATATGAAGTTTGTCCACATGGTCTTCTTAGTCCTGAATTTCCACCATAGCTTAGAAAACCGAGCTTTGGAGACATCAAATAGAGATCTCATACCTAAACCTCCCCCCTCTCTAGGTAGATAGATATCTAACCATTTCACTCAATGTTTGTTCATTCCAGCTTCCTTAAAGTTCAATAAGAACCTAGCAAAGAGTTTGTGCAGATCATGTAGGACACACTTTAGAGGATTGATAACAGAAATCAAGTAGATTGGTATACTTTGCAATACATGATTTATCAGCACAAACTTTCTTCCAAAGGACAGTAGCTTCCCTTTCCATGCTTGCAACTTATTTTGGACCTTCTTTATGAGCTCAGTAAAGTTAGTTTTATTTTTCCTAGCATGACCAATGGTACATCCTAGGTATGTAAAAGGAAACTTCCCCCTTGCAAAACCAGTACACTCTTCCACCTCTTGAATATTAGTTCCTGCAGTTTTGTGATACACATAGTAAAAGTTTTTTCCCTTGTTAATTTCCTAGCCAGATTGGTTCTCATAGTCCTCTAGGGTCTTTATAACCATTTGTAAGCTAGTTTTATCAACATAGGCAAATATGACAGTATCATCAACATAGGATAGGTGGTTGATCTGTTCACTCCATTTTATCATACCAAAGCTTTTAAACTCTTTATTATGGAAAAGGTGATTTAAAGCTTTAGATAGTACTTCATCAGATAGAATAAAGAGAGCAGGAGATAGAGGGTCTCCTTGTTTTACCCCTCCAGTAGAGTGAAAAAATCCATGGGCTTTTCCATTAATTAGTATAGAGTACCAATTATTGGCAAGTAATCTCCAAATCTTGTCCACTATTAGTCCAGTGAAACCCATCTTTTCCAGAAATTTGATCAGAAACTTCCATTCTACCCTGTCATAGGCTTTGGCCATGTCAAGTTTAATCACCACATTGGCTGGTTTTCCTATTTTTCTGATGTCTGTAATTATTTTCTGGGCAAGACGGAAATTTTCAGAGATATTTCTACCTTTTACAAAGCCTGACTAGTTTTGGGATATATGACTAGGAAGTACTCCTTCCATTCTGTCAATGAATGATTCTGGAAATGATCTTGTTAAGGAAATTGCTCAAGCTGATTGGTATCATGTATGAGAAGGATTGCACCACCTCCTTCTTAGGTAGTAGGACCAGGTTGGTATGAGTAATTGACTTTGGAAGAGTCTGGCCTTCAAAGAAGGCTTTCACTACTGCATATACCTCATTCCCAACTAGATCCCAACAACTTTGAAAGAAGGCTCTTGTGTAGCCATCAGGTCCACTGGCACTCTCCTCATTAAGCTTGAAACCACCCCTTTAATTTCTTCTTCTGCACATGGAGCATTAAGGAAGCTATTATCCTCCTCTGTGATAGTAGTGGGAATCCAATCCAACAATGTCAGTTTCCCCAGGTTGTTGTTCCATGTGAATTGCTCCTAGAAAAATTGGATGGCTTTATCTGCAACCTGTTCATTCCCAGTAGCCCACTCACCATTACTCTTCTACATCCTAGTTATTGTCAGCCTCCTTCTTCTACCCCTTACCAAACTGTGGAAGAATCTGGTGTTTTATCACCTTCAGAAAGCAATTGTATGCCTGATTTTTGTCTCCAGTACTCTTTTTCATACTTTAAATATTGAATCAACTCAGCCCAAAACTTTTGCAACACTGCCCTATTGCACCAGTAGAAACTTCTTCAAATAGATCTTCTTTGATTCTAACAATGTCTTCCCTGATGGCTAATTATTGATATATGTCTCCAAACCTTCCTCTACTCCATCTAGTAAGATCCCCTTTTGTTTTCTTCATCTTGAGTTTTAGGTTAAGCAATACGTCATCATCATGAATAGAGTTCCAGGCTTCCTTGACTACCTATTTATACGCTTCTGCATCTACCCAAAACTTCAGAAACCTGAAAGGTCTCTTCCATTGTGTAGTTGTCTTAGCAGATGACAGTAAGAGGGGAGCATGATCTGATCCTGTCCTGCCTAGATGTTCCACTTCAAAATTTCCATATTCCCCAAATACAACATGGTTACCAAGAAGTCTGTCCAACCTTTTGAAAATACAACCTTTACAGCCTTGCCATTCCACCTTGTGAATGAGCTACCTTTGAAATTAATATCCATCAGCTCAAAGGAGTTAATACAGAAGGCAAAGTCTTCTGTTTCTTGTGGGTAAAAGGTAGTCCTCTAATTTTTTCTTCTGGATCCAGAATAACATTGAAATGCCCTCCTACAAGCCAGGGTAGTCTCATGTTATTACCAATAACATACATGTTAGACCACAACTGCATTCTCTATTCAACATCACACTTAGCATAGACCACTATTGCAATTAGTTTTTGATCTGTGTTTAGGAAGGTTAGCTGTACAGTAATTTGTTGCTCTAAATATGCAGTAACATCAACTTGCTCTGAATTCCAGGTTCCACTTCTCCACATGCTCTTGTAGTATCAACCATTAGTGGATCCTGATAAGTAGCTTTTTCAAGTGCCAAGTTCAGTTCATTATCAGTAGCATTCTGTGTGAGTACCAGAGTTGTGATTTTCTCAATAGGTGATCTCTTGTGATCTGTTTTCTCTTTCTCAATCTTGATATCTCCTTGCTCATTAATGTGTTGTCCTTCTTGCAAGTGCTCAATCATTGCAATCTTAGAAGACTCTGTGATGCTGCTGATTTCCCCTTCTTCAATGTTTTCTTTATTGCTCAAACTGTTGTTATCCCTTGTTTCTTGGGCTCCTTTTCCATTTTCTTTTTCTTTGCTGTAATTTAACTTTATGTTTTCTGGGGTGTGCTTTCCTGTGTGCTTCCCTGTGGTGCCATTGTTGGGTTCTCCCCCTTCTTCTTTATCATCATGTAGTGTGCCCTTTGGGTCCTTGCACCCCAGTTCCTCCCCTTGTTTCTCTCCAGTCTCACCTTCTATTTCTTCATCTGTTAAAGCTTCTAATGAATTGTTAGTGTGCAGTCAACAAGGAAAACAAAAACCAACTAACCTAGAACTCCGTCCAATCCAAAGTTTCAGCGCCAACAACGATAGCAAGTTGGTTATGCTCTCAACTCGAAACCTAAAATTTGCCTAACCCTAAAGTTTACCTACGTCAGCCACCATGGAAACCACCTCCCGTGGATCACCACCAGAGTTCCCTCTACCAATAAATACACAACAACCACCATACACAAACACATAACCATCCATAGCCACCCCAAAATATGCAAACCTGTTCAAACCAAATAATACACAACTAACCCCTCCCAAAGTACCTCCGAAGCCTATGGTGATACTGCATGGTGAGCCCAACATCACATCAAAAAAATCAGAAGTAAAGAGCCTTATTGTGATGGAGAATTTGCAATATGCAGTTATTGGGAAATTCTCATATGGAAAACCTGATATCAATGAACTTAGGAAGACAATACCAGGTCAATGTGGAATTAAGGGCGAATGCAATATAGGCTATCTTGACAACAGGCGTGTATTAATCAGATTGACAAAGCTAGAGGACTACGTACAAATGCTATCTACAACAGCCTTCTACTTAAAGGTTAGAGAATGGATATGTTAGATGAGAACATTGAAGTGGGATCCTTGGTTTGATCCGGAGATTGAAACAACTACAACAATGGCCTGGATCTCTTTACCAGACCTACCACCCAATATTTTTTCCCTAAACGCAGTGTTCTAAATAGCAGCAGCAGTAGGGAGACCCCTAACAGTGGACATGGACACTAGAAACCAAACTAGACCTAGCTGCACAAAGGTTAAGATGGAGGTAGACCTGGTAGCAAAATTACCACAAAGGGTGAAGATCGATGAAGAAGATGATGTAACAGAGGAAGTTAATTCTAAATGTATTCAAATTCAATATGACTATATTCCTAAATATTGTAAGGAGTGTTGCTTCCAAGGACATGATGAGAAAGGATGTTGGAACATTCACCCTGAACTGAGAGAAGAAGATAAGGAAGACGACAATGCAAAAGAGAAAATCCACAAGGAGGAATCCATCCCTAAACTAGGCACTGTTGCTTATGCTAACAAAACCCTGACTAGTGGGAAGATAGTAGGGAACCAACAAATAAAGTTAGAATGGATGACAAGGAGAAGCAAATACAAAAAGGATAAAACTGGCAGGCTGATTGAGGAGGTTGAAACAAAGGATGACATTAATACAGGCAATCCCTTTGCAGCACTTGATAGCATTCAGGAGCAAGGAGAAGAAGCAGGGAAAAAGGGAAAAGGTAAAGCAGGTCAAGAACCTATTGAAACAACTAAATAATATGCCAAGGATTGGGTCACAAAGAGATTTGGGAAGAGGAACATGAGGGAACCTACAAACCTGGCAGGTAACAGTGGTAAAAAAGGTGAAAATAAGAATGACAACATAAACAACAGCCCAATTAAAGAGGGAACAACTGGGACTAATATTATCTCATATGACAAGAAGGAGGGTGACAACAAAAGTCCAGAAATGGGAAAAGGTTTTGAACATGCTATAATATCCTATGATAGAACCCTGGATGAGAAATCAAGCCACACTACTGAAGAAGAAGAGGAATACCAAGACCAGGACCAAAAGGATGATAACCTTGATGACATGCCCTTAGCCATTGCCACAGCTTCAGGAAATATAGCTAATAACCAAGAATCAGATGCCAAAGATATAGAGGAACAAAGTGTTGAGAGAACAAAAAGGGATTTAGACAAAGCAGATATGACCCAGACCATTGATAATATTGCTAAAGCTGGAGATTTATCTCCAAAGTAGATAGAGAAAGTAAAAAATAACAACGGGAAAGTAAAGAAGAAAGGCACAAAGGAGAAGATTTCTACTCATGCAAGTGGGAGGAAAACAAGGAGTAATGTTACTAGACATAATCAATCTTTATGAATGCCCTAATTTGGAACATAAGGTATGTGGACACACAAAAAGCTTTCACAAGATTGATTACATTATAGAAGAGGCATCATTTTTGCTTTATAGGACTAATGGAACCATTCCAGGAGGGGCACAATATAGACATATACAAAAGGAAGTTAGGAATGCAGGAGGCAATCTTCAATGTATCAGGGAAAATATGGCTTCCCTAGAAGCATCCATAGACTACACAATCCTAGTAAATGAAGACCAACAACTATCTCTAAAGATGTATAATCAAGATCTGGGAAGAGAAATGATGGTTACTCTAGTATATGCTAAGTGTACTAGGGAAGGAAGGGTGGATCTTTTGGAATAACTGTATACATTGTCACACTCTATTCAAATACCATGGCTAGTGGGAGGAGACTTTAATGTAATTGTAGATGAATATGAGAAACTTGGGTGTCTTCCAGTAACAGTAGCAGAGACATACGACTTCATTCACAACATTAATACCTACAAATTAAGTGCTACAGGCTTTAAAGGGAGCAAATATACTTGGTGGAATGGTAGAACAGATGAAGAGGGCATCTTCAAAAGATTAGATAGAGTACTTATTAACAATGAGATGCAGGACATCTTTCCTATCATGGAAGTAGAGCACTTAATCAGGAGTGGTTCTGACTACTCCCCATTACTCCTACATTCCAGTACCATAACAGAAGAGATAAGAACGCCTTTCAAATTTCTGGCTTACAAAAGAGTCTTTCTTAGAAGTAGTAAAAGAGAACTTGAAAGCAGAATTTGAAGCTTCACCATTCATCTTGTACCACCATAAGATAAAAAAGACAAAGAAGACGCTGATACAGTGGAGCAAGCAAACCTTTGGGAATATTTTTCAGGATATTGAAACTCTGGAGGAAGTGATAAAGGCTCAGGAAATACAATTTGAATTGTTCCCTAATATAGAAAATAGGGAGAAATTGCATAGAATACAGGCTGACCTTAACAAAAAGCTACACTTGGAGGAGGAATTCTGGAAGCAAAAGGCTGGCATGGACTGGTTAAAAGATGGAGAGAGGAACACTAAGTTCTTCCATACACAAGTTAAGGGGAGAAGAACTAGACTGAAGATTAACAGAATATAGAATTCAGAGGGAGAATGGCTAGAAGATAAAGAGGATATATCAGAGAAAGCAATACAGTTCTTCCAAAATTAGTTCACTAGAGAAGAAGAATCCAACAACTTTGAAATTATAGAAGGTGTGCCCAGTGTTATTTCACCAGAGCAAAATGAAGATATATGCAGAATACCTAATGAGAAGGAGATCAAACAAGTGGTAATGAGTCTGAATAATGGAAGTGCAAGTGATCTAGATGGACTCACTGGAGACTTCTACTAGTGCACATTGACCATATTTAAGAAAGATCTAGTTAGCATGGTGAAAGCTTTCTTTTGTGGTGCTGAGCTACCAAAGTTTGTAACACATAAAAACTTTGTCCTCCTTCCAAAGAAGACAGTAGTGCAGAACTTCTCAGACCTGAGACCAATTTCACTCAGTAACTTCCTAAATAAGATATTTAGTAGGATCATCCATGAAAGTCTAAAGACTCTACTACCTAATCTTATCTCCCAAGAACAGGCAGGATTTGTACAGGGAAGGAGCATTGCAGAAAACATCCTATTACTTAAGGAAATCATCACAGAAATAAGGAAAAAAGGGAAACCACCTAACATGGTTATTAAAATTGACATGATGAAGGCCTATGATAGGGTGTCATGGTTGTTTCTTACAAAGGTAGTGAGAAAAATAGTTTTTGATGAAAGGCTAATTGACATGGTTTTCAGATTACTCTCCAACAACTGGTACTCAGTGATGCGTAATGGTCAACCTAAATGATTCTTTGGTTTATCTAGAGGTTTAAAATAGGGGGATCCATTATCACCCACACTTTTTATACTAGCAGTAGAGGTACTGTCCAGATCTTTGAACTCCCTACTTATAAATAGGGATTTTTAGAAATTTGGAATGCCTAGAGGAAGTCCAAGGATCAATCACCTTGCATTTGCAAATGATATAATCATACTATGCAAAGCAGAAGTTAAAACAATGCAACTGATTGTGGAAAAGCTCAGCAATTATGAAAAAGCTTCAGGACAGAAAGTAAAAAAGGACAAGAGTGCTATCTATCTACATGATAAGGTATCAATCGGGGTGGTGATCATAACATAAATGGCTATAGGAATACTACGGCAGAATTTTCCATTTACATACTTGGGCTGCCATATTTTTTATATGAGGAAGCAAAAGGCTTTTTACAAGCAGATGATGCAAAGGATTAGCTCAAAATTGTAGACATGGAAAGGGAAGCTACTGTCCTATGGGGGTAGAGCTATTCTTATAAAATATCTGTTACAAAGCATCCCTATTCATTGTCTCTCTGTTATGAATCCACCAAAAAATGTGATCAATCAAATACACAAAATCTTATCCCAATTTGTTTTGGAGCAGTTGCATAGGGGGGAAAGTAGGCAATGGTCAAGCTGGAACAACTTATGTCTACCAAAAGAAGAGGGGGGGCTTGGATTTAGATTACTATCTAATGTATCTATGACACTTTTCTGCAAGCTATGGTGGAATTTTAGGACTAACCCTACTATATGGAGTGCATACATGAGCAACAAATACTGTAAGAAAATAAACCAAAACCTAGTAATATGGAAGATAGGAGGCAATGGATCTCAGGTATGGAAAAAATGTTATAGGATACGGACTTGATAGAACACCAGACATGGGATTTGCACAGCTATGGTATGACAATTGGATAGGACTGGGGGCACTATATAGTGTAACACCTGTGGATTTCTATTGTGATGAAACTATTCAAAATAATGGAGAATTAGCTGAAGGAGGAAGATGGAATGTACAGAAGCTACAACAGTTGCTACCACTTGAATTAGTAGATCATATTGTCACTAATATACAACCACCAATGGAGAGAGGAGAAGTTGATAAACCATGGTAGATGCTAGAATCCAATGGAGAGTTCATTGTTAGATCAACATGGGAGTATGTGGTGCATAGGGAGGAACCTAACAGTATTCTAAAAAAGATTTGGGTGCAGGGACTTCCTTTCAAAATAGCTTTTTTCATGTGGAGACTATGGAAGTTTAAAGTCGCTGTATATGATAGAATAAGGAGATGAGGATATGTTATGCCTTCCAAATGCTAGTGTTGCACCACACCAGGATGGGAGACCATATCCCATATCTTTGTACACTCACCCACAGCTAACTCCATTTGGAATTTTTTCTCTTCTTATGCAGGTATAAACATCCAAGGGATGCATCTCAGAGAAATAATCCTAGCATGGTGGAATTATTCAGCTAATAAAGGGATGAAACCCTATTTTAGGGCGATTCCTAGCATGATAATGTGGGTGCTATCGAAGAGGAGAAACTACTACAAACATGAAGGGAAACTAACAACTTCCTACAGGGTCATTTTTTAGATCACTCAGAACATACATAGACTCCTAAAGGTAAGAAGGCCATCTACTCAGTTCCCAGTAAAATGGCCAGACATTCTCAAGACTTTGAAGGGCTATACACCTCAAATCAGAATCACCATAGTGAAATGGGAATTCCCACCAGAGAACTAGTTAACCTGCAATACAAATGGCACATCCAGGGGAAGCACAGGAAAATGCTCATATGCCTTATGTATCAGGAATTCAAAGGGTGATCTTATATATTCATCAGCACACGAGATTAAAAAAGTCACAAACACTAAATCTGAAGCTAGAGCTATACTGGAGGCATGCACATACATTCAACAAAAAGAATATAACCATATAATCATCCAATATGACTCCTTACTACTAATTAAGGTACTACAGGACACATGGAAACCCCTATGGAGGATAGCAAGCTGGGTACAGGAAATCAAACACATTCTAGTTATGAGAGAGCACAAAGTAATTCATACAATGAGGGAGGGGAACAAGTTAGCTGATCATTTAGCTAACATAATAATTGATAAATGAGCACTGGCCTATCAGAGCTTTCAAGATTTTAATACAATCGGGAAAAGAATTCTCAACAATGACAAAGCACAACTTTCATATATTAGAGTCCACACGATTTAACAGGCAGATACAATTAAAATGGCATCCCTAGACAACAACAGCATCATCACAGAGCTAAGGTAAGGAGAATACAAAGAGAAGAACAACATGAAAGCACAAGAAAGAAAAACCCTTCATCAAGGGACAACAGCAGCTAAGACACCTCCAAATGAGATCCAAATTCATCAGCGGGTACCTGAACAAGAAAAAAAACTAGGATGACGAACAAGAAAAGAAATTAGAAGAAAGACACAACAAGATCAGAGTACCTGGACATCCAAAATAGCACACTCCATGGATGAACAAGCAAATCGCGATAAGGAAGGAGAATCGTCTGAGAAATGTTTAAGTTTTAAGATTTCCTTTTTTGATTTTAGAAATAAATTTCCTTTTCTTTCTTTTAATTCATTTTTTTTGCTTTGTTTCACACTTGGGCCAAGTGGGCTGAGTCTTAGTCTTGCAACTCTTTATTCCATTTTCTGATTAAATAAAAGGCCCAATAGGCCATAAATTAAATTAAAAAAAATAGTGTGCAGTCCTTCTCAGATGGGGAAGAAGGCTGTGTCACGAATGAACTTAGAAGGATCATTCTCTATTATGAATCTTCTATTGGTAGGATTCCATTTTGACCTCCCCTCCCCTGTTTTACCTTTCTCCTGGGTTATTTTAGGCTTTTTGTTTAGATCAATGTTTTCGGTGGTCTATTCATCATTATTGACTTGCCTTAACTCTGGGTGGAGGTTTCTGCACTCCTCTTCACTGTGACCCTATAGCTTACAGCTCTTGCAGTATTTAGGCATGAAATCATATTGTATAAGGATTTTCTCCACCCTTGTGCCTGCTTTTTCATTGATCACTTCAATTTCTACAAACTACGGAGGAGTGTTTGCTAAATCCACTTGGACCTTGACTCTAGCACAGCTGGGACTTGTGCAATTTATGGTTTCTAGATCAAGGTGGATGGATTTCCTAATAGATGCTGCTAGAAAGAAAAGGGATTCTTTAACAAACAACGTAGGCAGTAGCTCTGGGAATGATATCCATGACATCACTTGGTGGTTTCCTCCTCTACTTTGAACTTCGTATCATATATGAGTGGCCTCCTGATATGATATGCAATCCTTAACTACAATATAGTATGCACTCTTTGAGATTATATTCTCAAAGTCCTCTATGAGTCTCAATCTTATTAGCACATCCTATTTTATGGTAAACAAATCTTGCATTCCCCTTTGATTTTGTATTATTTAGGGATCCACTCCCTCAATTCTTCCATATTCGGCCATCCATAGGAAAATTATCCAACAATATCATATTGGAGGTTTTCCATGATATTCATTTGCTGTACTTCACTCTCTGTCCATGCCACTTTAGGGATCCCATTATTATAGACTAGTTTTTTAATAGGTATTGCTCCCCGAAGTGTGTCTGTACTGGGAGGATTTATTGAGATTGGTTTCATTATGTCAACATATTTTGCTTTTCCTTCTGGGCTGATATCTTCATTATTGTTCTGCATAGGCAAATTGATAGGCTCGTTAAGGGACTTATTAAGCTCATTATGCAACATTTCTTTAGGGTTCTTCAGTGATATAGGGTTCTAGGATGATAAAGGGTAGGGAAAGTTTTTTTTGAGGTTTAGGGTAGGGTTCTGATCTGGTCAGCCACTGAAGGTGACTAACCAAAGGCTGTGGTGGTCATCAGCGATGGTGTAGAGGTATGTTAGGTTATAGGGCTTAGCATGAGAGAGAAGAGAGCATTTTTGTATCATAGAGGATTGCTTTATTCTAAGATAAGAAACTTAAATATAAAATTTTACTGAAAATGAAGCTCAAATTGGATCCAATGGCACACTATTCAAAGCCCAAGCTATCATCTCCATAATGATAATGGTTGGACCTTTGAAAATGCAAAAAAAGGTACCTGGCACTAGATATTATGTCAAGATCCAAAATTTGGGGTTGTGATGATACCTACCCTGATCCAACCATAGTAGGTAAGTCAACTCTAAAATATGATACATAAGGAATAAAAATGGAGATAAAGTAAAGAAACATCAAATAATTCCAATCATACTTTAAACTCTCTTAAAGTATATATAAAGACTAAAATACACTTAAGACTCCCAAAACCTTAGTGTCACATGCACAAGAGCTTCTAAATGCATGAAAACTTATAAAGATCTAATGCCACACTATTTAAATCATAAAAGAATAGTAAGTAAAGATAAAAAGAAAATCAGGTAAGTCTCCAAAGGGTGGAGCTCACCACAGCTCAAAACAATGCTGACCACGAACACGGAATAAGAGACCTCACTAAAAAACTCATACTAGAAACTGCATAAAAAAGATGTAGAAAACATAGGGTGAGTACAAACTACTAGTACTCAGTAGACATCATAGGCCGACCGAGTTCTAGTAGTTACTATATCAAATAAAGAATGTTATAGTAATCCTGCACACAAAATGTCCTAGCAGTTCAATAATATTGTCAATCAGAGTACCTCAAGGCATAACAATGATAAATGAATAATGCAATACAATGAAATATAATGTCCAACATATACCGATATACACCTTCTCTATAGTGTCCTACTGTGAGGTAGGATCCAGGAGGGATTCACAATATCCATATATCATTCCCAGAATCAAACTGTGATATTCTATCCAGACTCAAACATTGACTTCCACCTACCCAGATTTGAACTGGGACTAAAATCAATATGTAACACCTTACCCGTTAGAACGTTGGAATAACTCATACTTTTGGGGTAAGACTAAAGTTATTAATATGTAGGAAGGATGTTTTATGAATTATTTTAATTGCATAATGTTCGTATTAAGTTTTGAAGTCAAGCAAGTTGCAAAATAAAAGTCAGCAGAAGTTATTGTAAATTCCATTAAGAAATTCTCTAAAAATTTAGGTCACATATCTCAAAGATTTTCTCCCAATCTATAAAGAGTTAAAAGGCCCCAACCTACCCAAGTGAAGGTATATGAGTCTAGTTTTGAATGCACTAAACCATTAATCTATACAACTTCAGAATAGAGAGATATTGGCATTTTTGAAAGACTGCATACGCAGGCACGTCAAGGTGGGGTCCCTAGCCCCTATGTCGGTTTAGCTATGTAAATGATTTTTCTACTTCATTTAAATTCAGAATAATAAACCAAAACTACTGAAAATCATAGGAAAAGCCCCTAAATCCTCCATGGACTTTGATTCTTTCAATTTGGAAGTTTAACGGAAGTTACTCTACATCACGAGCTCGTCATTTTGGTATAGTTTTCCCCGTTGATTTCATGGCGTATATCCATGGGTGTTGTGGCAACGAGCTAGCAGATGTTTATTGAGTATTTGTTAGTAGATATGGAGTTACATTGATAAGGTAAGGGTCTCTTACACTTATCTATTTCTATTTATTTAATCAAGATTCTAAGCTTCTAGTAATGAAATATTTTAGTTGCCGATGCCTTGTAGTAGTCTTTTGTTGAATTTGGCTATGTTTGTTGTTAATGAAAGGAGGCAGATTGTTTAGTTAGGGATTTCAAAGATTTATGTTGAGGTAACCTTCCTCCTATGACCCTCCATCATAATTCGATATTCTAGTATCATTTTATAGAGTTCCGAGCCATGAAGTGGTATTTTGGATACCGTGGCTCCGGGAAGCCCCTTTGTCTTATTGAGTTGGATTATTATTGTTGTATATTTATGGTTTTAAGGTGTTGTAGGGACTGGGGATTGGTTTAAATCTTATCAGGGTCACGTATAATGTTTATTAGATTAAACAACGTGAAGTATGCCTTGTTATATTGCCTCAAGAACTAGCCGCTCTTATGAGATTTTGATGGCTTCTTGTTGTGGTTATTAGCTGTTGGTTTGGTAGAGATTATGATGTCATTTATTAAGTTATAGTGGGATGGTCATAGTGATGACCTTACCACTTTATCAATTGTCTATGACTCATTCTTGCAGCCTTGATGATTCTAGCAATTGATGCATTTCCTTGGTTGGTCAAGATTCATAGATACACCTTTGGGGTTTCAGTTAAAAGGGATGTTAAGGTTTCCTTTTAACTTTGTTGCATGACCTTTAAGTCCAAATGTTGTATAGCATGTGAAACATTGTTATTTGACTTGTGGCCTTATAGTATCGAGTTTTTCTCCACAACATGATATAGCGGCTATCAGCAACACTCTATTCCTTACTTAGCGGCCTTGAAAGGCATATTATGATTGTCTTGAGGTCACTTGTGATTACTTGATATTATTGTGTTGTTTTTATTGTCTTGCTGTCATCTATGATCTTGTTTTTGCCTCAGCAGACACTTCAATTATAGGGTTTTGGAGCCAACATTCTGATTACTATTACCGTACCTTTGGCCCGGGCAGATCATACCTATGGGATGGGAAGGCTGTACCTTTAGGGCATTGATAAGTTATTGAGCCTTTATTCATGAATTATTTCCATGTTTTGGTGCGATTTAGAGGTACATATTGCCTTTATTGTCTTAAATGCAGGTACTCTTAGTCAGTTGAAGGAAGAAAAGGAGTTAAACCCAAAAGAGCTTAAAATGGAAGTTAAAGTACATAGATGATCATTAGGGCAAGGATCTGCTAAGATACGCAAAAGAGACATATGATATGCAAGAGAGAACCTGCGATTCATGGGTGCCAGTGCCCACAGAGAAAATAACACTACCTCAATAGTTGAAGCATACGAACTGCAGGTCTGAAGAGGTGATCATACCTTCTGTCACACACGACATAGCAAGCTACAAGTTTAACACTGCCTGGAAGACATGACACATGTGAGCCACAAGTGTCAAAGGGCGATCGTAGGTGCCCTCGCACCTTGCCCTCACATCTTTCTCGAAGGGCAAAATCATCCAAATATGTGTGACATAATTAGGAAGGTTCGAAAACCCTTTTTGGGAACTAGGAAAAGGATATACATAAGTTTTTACTTTCCCAAGGAATATAATTGATAGAGTACAATTTTATCTTCTTCTTCTCTAGTGAAAAACACTGTTGTAAACAATTTGGAGCTTGGACTTTGAATTTAGCTTGCAAAATGCATGAAATTTTGGAAAATCCAATTTGTATCTTCTCTTATTCTTTCACTATGAGTAGCTAAACACAATTATAGGGGTGTAGATATGATGGGTGTTAGAAATTGGGAATGGGTGTTGATTATTTGTGTTTATAATTGATTATTAAATACTAGTCTATTAAATTCTTCATATTTTAATTATAAAATTGATGGTTGCAAACATTTATTTAGCTTACTAATTGTGTTCTTTCTTGAGAGAGGAGTTTTTCAGTTAGGTAAGAATTCAATAGCGGGGATTTGGGATTTCCGCCACAAATTGAGGCTAGAAATAGTTTTATTTTAGGAAATTCCCATCTAAGAGTCAAATCTAGAGATAGTTTGATTCACCTAAGCTAAAATTGGTTGGTTTAATGTCAAACTATGGGGCTTGAAAGAGACCATAGTAAATATACTTTGTGGGTTAAAAAACTACTAAGTATACCTTAAACCAAGCTACTCATGCTAATAATTGAAAGTTTTCTTGAATAATCAATCCCTATCCCATTATATGACCCCATCGGAAGCACACTCCTCATTTTCCAACTCTTGATTAAACCAATAGTGTTAACGTTCTTTTTTTGCTACGTTTTGAATTGTGATTTCCCAAACCTTTTTCCCTTAAACTTTAATTTTGCTTGTTCAAACAATTTGCTTACTCTAGTGAATTATTTTTTGACGTTTACTTGCATGTCATCATACTAATCTCCGCGGATTCGACCCCGACATCCATTGGGTACTTATTGTTTTGCTTGGTGATTGTTACCACCTCCTTTGGGAGAGTGCTTTTGAACGTCATAAAAAATAGTGCCATTACCGTTGATTGGCTTTTGCTTTGCCATTTTATTGTCAATTGATTAATTTTTTTGAGCATTTGTTCTATTTTACGTCTTCGCTATTTTTTGTTGCTTTGAGTAGGTTGCATATGAGCCAAGCAGGCGATCAACAAAGGATATATGTATGTGGAGTACGGGCCTATTGTTCATTGATATGATATCGATTGTCATAACCCATACAAGGCTATTCACTCAGAACCAAGCCACAGAACTCCAGGACTTCCAAGCTCTATTCATGAAGAAAGAGGCTTTCGAGACCATCGAGGAGCGTCGAACAAAGATCTACACCTTATGAATGATTGTGTGGGATGAAGAAGACACTATCAACGAATTTACCCAGAGGTGCAACCTAGGGTGCGTTGGGCACAATTCGCTAATGAATTTGTCACCAACTTTGCACTTCATGTGCGACTGGAGGTGCATTAGGTACTTCCCTCTGGTGCGACCAATACCTCAACTTTTCCCTAGACCCATCATGGGCCGAATTTAGAATCTTTCAAGGTCTCTTTTGGGCCTTTAATTGTACAAGACAAACACTATAAATACATACCTTAGTCATTTATATTCCTTAGATTTTTATGAATATTGAAGATTGCTTTTGAAAGTTTGTAGTTGCTATTCCATCTTGTAGTCTTGGGTGGATTCCCAATTAGCTAATCTAGTTATAAAAATATAATGGGTAGAAATCTCATCATACCCAGTGTAGTCACTCAGGCCCATATGATGAGATCCCTCAGGAAAGCACCCAGACAAGAAGGATACCCCACCTACCGAAGAACAAATCTGAGAAGAGGAAAAAAACAAACCAAGCTTAGGTAGGACATAAACTCAAGAAGGCATAAAAAAGAAAGGAATACTTACTTATGCAAGCTGAAACGCCAGCTATAGAGAGGACATGAGGCACAACACCAACAATCTAGAGAAGAAGGAGGAGTAACTGGAGATTCTTTCACTTGGGCAATATGGTACCAGCTCAGATGGGAAAGAGGTGGAGAAAGGAAAGAATACAATCAGGAAACCCTAGGATTAGGGATATTTGTAATAAGAGTAGGGATATTGGGCTAGGGTATGGGCTTTGTGGATACCAGATTAGGGCCTAGCCCAATCGAAGTTTGTACCTATTTATTTTTGATTAATAAGAAAAACTAATTCATTTAAAAAAAATATTGGGTGGATTCCTAATAGGTAGTTGAGTGATTAAGGGTGGATTCCTTTGATTGCTTGTTAACTTCTTTTCTTGATTAATGATAAGTAGGTAATCTACAAACTTATTGAGCCCTTATCCATGAATTATTGCTATGTTTTGAATAAATTTGGAGGTTCTTATAGCCTTTATTGATGTCTATGCAGGTACTTGTGAGCAAAGATGGAAAACAAGGAAATGGACCCAAAAAGAGCTTAAAAAGAGTGAAGTGTGAAGTGATAAAAAAAGGCGAAGAATCTTCCCTGAGATGTGGCGCTTGTGCGACATGCACAAGACATGATGCATTCTGCACCTTCCACCACATGAAGCTTAGGATTACCTGAAGGATCTATTGCAAGGTGCAGTCATCGTGCAACGCGTACAACCCATGGTGCAAACCACACCCACTTCGCATGAAGTCTCCCTAGTCGGCTAAGTCACTGGTTCAAATAAACAAGGTGTGCAATGCGCACATCACAACGTGCAAACCACACATCGCACTGCACATCACTTGAAGGGAAATTTTGTCTAGAAAATTAGTGACTTTTTGGGAAAGTATAAAAGGCTAATTTAGGCACAATTGTAAATAACATTCTTTAGTCCAAAACATTTTCAAGAGCTTTATACTTTGAGAAAAAAATTTCTTCTCCAAGAAGAAGAGGGTTTTAATCTATTCTCTCTTCCAAATCTTGGTTAACCATTTGTGTACTCAAATTGAGCTTAGAACTTGAAATTAAGCTTGAATGAAGAGGATTGTGACTTACCCATTTGGTATATCGCTATCATTTGTTATGAGTGGCTAATTTCATTTGTCTAGGGATGTGTTGATAATGGGTGCTTGACAAATGGTGTGGTTGTTGTTTATTCTTACTTATAATTGCTTATTTGACATGGGTCTAGTAATTTCACCACGTTTTAATCCTAAAATTGGTGGTTGCAAACATTAATTTTCATTACTTGACTATGTTATTGCTTGAAAGAGAATTTCATGGTTTCGGATGTGAGATTACTAGTGGGAACTTGGGACTTCATTCAGATTTTAGGCTAGAAGTAGCTCATATCGACAGATTCACCCATTTAAAGGTCTAAGCTAGAGATAGTGTGACCTCCCCAAGCTAGATATTGGGTGGTTGTTGATTTATCCGATGATGCTCTAACTGGGATTATCATATATATGGTTGTTGATCGAAAGGTAAACAACCATATCCATGACCAATGCTACTTATGTATATCCATGACCAATGCTACTTATGTCAATAAGCGAGAATAAGTGTGAATTGAAAAACACCCTATCCCACATTAAAGCCCCAATGGATACACATCCCTAGTCTCCTACTCAATTTGGTACACCCGCTTTACTTACTTGCTTTAAATTAAAATTGTGATTGTAGTGACAAAATCCCAATTCCCCCAACCTTTTATTTTCGTGTTTTTTTTAAAAATTACTCTCCTTGTGAACTCAATTCGATACAATCTTCATATATCTAGCATCAAGTCTCTGTGGGTACGATCCAAACACCTGTTGGGTACTTATAAATGTGTTTTGCTTGACGATCGCTGTGCCTCCATCTTTGGGGAGTCGATTTGAGCATTTATCAAAAATGGCATCATTGCCGGGGACTTGAATTGATAGCTATTTTTGATTGTTGATTTGAAGTCACTTTGAGAGTGCTTATTTCTTTTACTTTTGTTTGTTGTTTGTGTTATGATTAAGAAGGGTAGCCTATGAACAAGGCCGACGACAATGAGAGCATTGACGGCTTCATGGAGGCCGTTGAGGCTGAGCCTATGATGCAAGGGGGTGTGGGTGCAATCCGCCTACCCCCCCCCCACGATAGAAAATGTTGTCTTTCATGTAACTAGCACCATGATCCACTTAATCCAAATGAAGGGCCTATTTGGTGGAGTAGCACATGAAGATGCCAACTGGCATATTCGGAATTTTGTGGAGATTTGCCAACCGTTCATTTTTCAACATATCTCCCAAGAGTCTACCTGATTACACCTATTCCTTTTTTCTTGATGGGGGAAGCCAAAACATGGTTGGAAGAGTTATCGAATGACTCTATCATATCTTTGGTTGAGTTTGTTGAGGCATTTACATCGAGATTCTTTCCTCCATCTTGAATGATTAAGCTAAGAGACAAGATCACCAACTTTAGGCAACTCTCGGAGGAGCCTCTATATGAGGTTTGGTTAAGGTTCAAAAAGAAGGTTCTCTTGTGTCTGAACTACGAGTTGTCGAACAACATATTGCTATAAAGATCCTATCGGTCATTGAACTCTCTAAATAAGTCGGTGGCTGACAATCTTGGAGGTGGCACCTTCATGGACTTAGAATTTCCCATTGCCTCGACTTTGTTAGAGCGAATAACCAAAACCAACCAAGCTTGGCATATGAGAGAAGCGAATGTGCCAACTTTGGGAACGCCCTCATCCATCTTGACTAATGAAATGAGAAGCAGGATGAGTCAATGGCAAAGATGATGACACAAATTGACTTTATTGCCAAGCATGTAATGGGAGTAGGTAGTGCAAAAGTGGTGAATGCTGTGAGAACACCAGAAATCAAAGCGAGTGATGATGAGCTGATGACCGTTGTCGATGGTAAACTGTGCTTTGTGTTGGCGATTTCTTTTCCCGGGTATTATCTCTCGAGGGAGGAGAACCAAGGTTGGATATGAGATAAAAAAGAGACAAAAATTGGAGAGATAAAGACAAAGATGATGATCGCTTCAATCACAGAGCTCAAATCCCTATATACCTCTAAACAAGGTGGACTCTCTCTATAAACCAAGCACAAGCAACCCTGGTCATTCCAAGCTAGAGGATATGGTGTCCTTGGTACTCAAGAAGGTGGATATGACAAATACGGGAGTGAGTGAGCTAAAGAGTGAAGTTTCAACATTTCAACAAACTGTAAGCTCTCACTCAACCTCGATCAAGCATCTTGAGGCACAAATAAACCACCTCTCAAGACAAATGAACCCGAGGATGAAGGGAACACTGCCCAGTGATACCATCACTAAAAAAATAAACGAGTGAGTTGAGGTAGTATTGTCAAGCCACTATGTTGAAGCAAGCGCTACTTGGGAGGCAACCGAAGTTTATTTACTTTGTTTTTGGTTATCTTTTGTTGTTTTTGGTATGTTTGTAGGGAATGCATGGAGTAGAAATATGGAAAAGTGAAAATATAGTCTGTGTGAGGGACTGTGCGGACCGCACAAGCAATTGTGTGTGTCACACAACTCATCGCATGCCAAAATAGAGTGCTTCGAAGGAAGTTGAAAAATTGGAGGTGACATGCGCTGGGTTGTGCAGTCCGCACGAGCCCAAGTGCGTGTAGCACCTCTGTTGCATGACAAATCAGAAGCTTGAGCAAAACTAGGGGAGAAAAAGGGAGATGTGCAAAATGCCATGCGGTCCGCACCAAGGCTGGTGTGAATCATATGTCGTGGTGCACAATAGGTAAAATTGAATTTTAATTGACCTAACCCGTTGACAGAACCAACCCGGAGATGACCCGACCGACTTATCTTTTTTTTTTCTTCTTTAAACTGCCCCCTTCACTACATTCACCATATTTTCTCTCTAACTTCTCAAACTCTCTCTCAAAATTCTCTCTAAATCTCTCAAACTTCCCCAAAAATCTCTCCTACTCTCACCCGACCATCTCCACCGCTCCGCCATTGTCGCTGCCGCTAGTCTCTCTAGACGAGTTGATTGGGTCACCATTGTTGCACTACAAAAAGCTTCAATTTTCACTTCTTTCTGCCTAATATTCACCTGGGGTAAGTTCCCCGAAGTTAAATACATGTTATTATGAAGGTTAGGAACTCATATTGTGAAGCATGCTTAATAGAATTGCCATTTTGATTTGGGTGAGATTCGAAATTTTTGAGTCCTGAATTTTGAGTTTTATTTATAATTTTGCTTATTCTCAACTTGGTAGAACTTGAATTTTGGCCTTGAAATCTATGTTTGGGGTGAAGTCTATGTAACCCACCTGTGATTGATGAATGGTTTGGACCGATGATAGATTGGGTGACATCATTCTTAAGGAAAAATCATCGTTAGTCATAAGGTTTTGTTGAAAATCAATTATGAAGGCTGAATTTTGCTACTTGTATGCCCATGGTTCGTTGTTACAAATTATCTTTGGGTGTATGATCTTGTGCGGGGAAGGGTTAATTATTGCTAAGTTTATTGGTACCCATTATTGCAAGTAAGGGCTTGATGTTCCAGATGATAGATGGGGTAACGTCCATCATAAGGGAAGTCGTTATGTCCTTTTCTTGCTTGATGTTGTCAATGGAAATACGTAGAAGCCTGAGTACCCGGATGTTTATGGTCATGATATCCCTTACTCCCTTATTTAATGTTGATTGGTTTTTTTCATGGTGCAAAGTGTCTGAGCACATCTTGCTCTACGGATCACATGCGTAATTCACAAGAACACAAGGAACCAGAAATTCCACTTGCGCCTTTGTGCATTTCGCATGTGATGCATAGATCTTGATGTGCGGGTTGCACAAGGCATCGCACTATGTCAAAAAGATAGCCAGCTCACTGTTTCGAGAGGAAAAGCGTAGTGTGACGCACACTTTGGATGGTCCGTTCTGCACCAGCTTTGCACCTTGATGGAAAAATCCATGTAGGATTCTGTAAGATTATGCGATAGCACATGCGATACACACTCCTTCTGGTGCGTTTTACATGTGGTCCGCACAAGCCTTCAGTCACCTACTTTGCTTTTCTAATCCATTGCATTCCAACCTTTTTAGTTTGTTAACTTCTTTTTAGATTTTTGTTTTGTTTTAGCTCACAATCTATGGATGCAGAACATGTCTTCTAGTAGGAAAAAGATGGGAGGCCAATAAAGGCAAATGTCTGTCGCAGAAAAAGCAAGGCTCCGATTCAGGGTGGAAGGCATGAAGGCCATCTACACCCAGGACAAGGCTAGAACATTCAACGAATAGCAAAGCTTTAACTTAGGGGAAGTTGGGGATGAGGTTCCCAACATGCACCGTCAATTTGTTGAATGATATTGGTACCCTTTTCAAGATGTCCCCGGGGGATACTATGAGGAAGTCGTGCGGGAGTTCTTTGCGGCCTATCAAGCCATACAGGATTCAAAAGTGTATAGAGGGCCGACAAAATAATTCCCCAACCTGAACTCAGTTGTGGTCAGGGGAAAGAAAGTGTGCATTACCCCTGCTGCCTTCAATGCCATCTATTGGGAAAACCCAATCGAACTTGCATTGGCTTTCATGGCCAAGTTGCAAGCAGAAGTGAAACCTTATCGTGAAACTGCTTTCATTATTGCTCCTTCCACTCCTATGTGGGGCACTGTGGGAGGTGACATCCGGAGAAGAACTCTGCACTTTGAAGCCCGTCTGTGGTATGATCTTGTCAAAATCTGATTCCTACCCTCTCAAAATGTTCAGAAGATAACTCAAGACAGGGCCATTCTAGTTTCTGCCATTATGACAAGTGAGCATGTGAATTTTGGGGAAATAGTAGCCATGGTAATTCAGAGGAAATCACGCAGGGGCAATGACGCATTCCCTTTTCCAGTAATGATCAGCAATTTCTGTGTAAAGGCCGACATCCCATACTTCAGCTGCGACAAAGTCACATATGCAGTTGAGGTGATTGATCTGGACAAGAAATAAGACAGGGACGCCCCCAGGTTTAAGAGGCAAATGACTGAGCAGTTGGGGGAAGTTGACAGTGATGAGCTTGATGCTGGAGTAGATGCTTCATCTCCCTCCTAGGATACATTAGGGGCATAGACACATACCCCCACATCAACTGTACCAAGAGGGCCTTTGACCAATAGTGGCTTACATGACATGGTGGAAAAACATATAATCATGAAAGGTAGTTGAATGATTTGGCTACCAAGCTGCCTAATATGATACAAAGAGCGATCAAGAATGCGATGAAAGGGGTGGTGGACAGTGTCTCCAAACTGTGCACAAGAATGGATTTTGTTGAGGGTGCGGTGTCAGAACTTAATAAGGATGTGGCCAAAGCCCAAGGAAAACAGCCCATTGAGGAGGCAAATTTGACCACCTTACCTCAGCTCCGCCAAACTCTTGGACTCGTGGATGACTTATTTGAAGCCTATGTGGATGATGATGATGTGCAGCCTAGAAATGAGGATCAAGAGTTAGATGATGATCAGAATCCTAACTTTCAGAGGGTTCTCTGAGACTCTACACTTACTGTGCACTCCTGAAAGGGTGGTGCTGGCCCGAGTGGAAGATCCTCAGATGAGGAGATAGCTGCGAATGAGATAATAATGAGTCCTAGTCCTCCCGAGAGTTCCACCATCTTTCCCTTGAGCTATTAGCATTGAGGGCAATGCTCCTTTTATGGGGAGGGGGTGGATTTACTTGCTTTTTGTTGGGTGCCTCTGATTGGGCTTGAGATATTATTTTTATTGCCCTTGTCGGGCATATTTTGTATGATTGTGAGTTTAATTATGTGCCTATTATTATGCCCTCATTGGGATTGATTTGTTTCCGGGTTGGTCTTACATGCCCCATTGTCTTACTACCCGTGCTTTGCAAATGCGCTAAAGGCCTACGCTGAGGCTTGTTCTTAATGAATCACGAGTGCGCAATCTGTATATCACCTTGTTAATAGTAGTTTAGTAATAAACTTTGAGGGTTTTCTTAATACCACGGTTCTTTCCCAAGGAGCAAAAGTTTTCTTTATCTTTCTTTTTGTTTTGTTTTTATGTCAAATCGGGTTGGTGTTTTTCTATGATAGATTGAGAGGCAACTTTCTTAAGGGAAAATGTCAAGTTCTAGTTTTAAATTGATTCCGTAGTTGCTTGTTTCAAAATGGGCCCACTGAAATTTTTCTCTTGGCAAATTGTTTTTGAAAATAAAAAGAAGAAGGGAAATGAATTTTTGAGTAAAAGCATTCTCTTTTCATGACTTGCACACTCTCGCTTTGGCTTGATTGACTCACAAACGAGTGTGTAACAAACTCAAAATAGCTTGTCAAAAATCATTTATCCTAATTGATTTTGACACTAATGAAAGAAGTCTTGTGGCATGATGCCTTGTGTGGTGAGGCTTTATCTTGATTCTCGTGCATGCATGTCATGTAGAACTTTCCCCAAATGTGATTCAAGGCAAAATTCTACGTGTGACCAAGCTTAGAAGATGACCTTAGGCCCTTTTTGATAGCCACTTCACCCAAATGACTTCCCATGACATCAATCCTAGTGAACCCCTTTGAGCTTGTAGCCATTTTTTGGCACCTTGTTAACACCTTGACCTTTTTGAATCTCTATCTTAGCACCCATCCTTCCTAATTGCTTGTAAGTGAAATATAGGCTAAAGCCTAAGTTTGGAGGGGAAATGAAAAGACAACATATGCAAACGCCTAAGTTTGGGGGTGTATGTGATCAAATGAAGAGAAGAAAAAAATGCACTTTAAATGCAAGATAGCACCTTAGGTTTGAGTTGAAAATTTCTCCAAAAGTCAATCCAATGAGCAAAAATGCAAAGCAAAAATAGGTTCTACCAAATGAAGGCAATACAAGGAGTCGAATGATCATGATTGAAAAGGAGAAGCTTGGGTTGTGTGAGGGAGAAATAAGGTGAAGTTGAAATTTGAAATGTGAGCGGTGTTCGAAATGAGAACAAAGAGAATTAGGGAGGTATAGTCACTTGAACCAAATGAAATCCTCACCTTAGCCCTAGCCAACATCATAACCCGCAAGTCGTTGGTGATTCCGAGCTTGGCTACCCTACATTAATAGCGATTTACATGAAGGGAAAGCTTATGGTTTGATGCGTATGCACTTGAACTTCCTTGAGAGAGTGAGAGTCTTATTGGTTCTCCTATAATCCCGTTGTTTTGAGAATTAATTGATTGTGAGTGGGATTCTCTCTTGTGTTGAAAGATAAGGTCTCTATCTCAATTGAGGAGAATGAATGAGACAAGTTGTATGGTAAATCTTGAGGCAAACCTTGACGGTCAATTCCAATGACTGGAGAATCTTAAATGTCTTATTTTGAATGACAAAATTATCTTGATTTTGAATGAGAAATGAAGTCCTTTTGGAAAAGGTTTTGAAATAGCCAAATGCCTTGAGTTTGTGATGGTTAAAATTGAGATGAGCATCTTAGTTGAGTCTTTTGTTTATTCTTTTTCTTCATTTTTAGTATAGATCAGTCCTTTGTGCCTTTATTGAATATAGAGCATAATTCATTCCTTGCCTTGTGAGTATCTTGCTTGAGGACAAGCAATAGTTCAAGTTTGGGGATTTGATAATTCGGTAATCTACCAACTTATTGAGCCTTTATCCATGAAATATTGCTATGTTTTTAATATATTTAGAGGTTCTTATGGACTTTATTGAGGTATATGCATGTACTTGTTATCAAAGATGAAAAACAAGGAAATGGACCCAAAAAGAGCTCAAAAGAAGTGAAGTGTGAAGTGATCGAAAAAAGGCAAAGGATCTGCCCTGAGATGTGGCACTTGTGCGACACGCACAAGCCATGGAATGTTCTGCACCTTCCACCATATGAAGCTTAGGATTGGCTGAAGGAACTGTCATGGGGTGCGATCATCGTGCGATGCGCACAACCCATGGTGCAAACCACACCCACTTTGCATAACGTCTCCCAAGTCGGCTAAGTCATTGGTTTAAATGAAGAAGGTGTGCAATGTGCACATCACGACGTGAGAACCACACATCGCACCGCACACCACCCAAAGAGCAATTTTGTCCAGAAAATTAGTGATATTTTGGGAAAGTATAAAAGGCCAATTTAGGCACAATTGTAAATAACATTCTTAAGTCCAAAACATTCTGAAGAGTTTTTTACTTTGAGAACAAGTTTTCCTCTCCAAGAAGAAGAGGGTTTTAGTCAATTCTCTCTTCCAAATCTTTGTTAACCATTTGTGTATCAAATTGAGCTTAGAAGTTGAAATTAAGCTTGAATGAAGAGGATTGTGACTTACCCATTTGGTATATCTCTCTCCATTTTATGAGTGGCTAATTTCATTTGTATAGGGATGTGTTGTTAATGAGTGCTTGACAAATGGGTGTAGGTGTTGTTTATTCTTGCTTATTTGACATGGGTCTAGTAGTTTCACATAGTTTTAATTCTAAAATTGGTGGTTGCAAATATTAATTTTCATTACTTGACTATGTTGTTGCTTGAAAGAGAATTTCATGGTTTCGGATGTGAGATTACTAGTGGTAACTTGGGACTCCATTCATATTTGAGGCTAAAAATAGCTCATATCGATGGAATCACCCATTTAAGGGTCTAAGCTAGAGATAGTGTGTCCTCCCCAAGCTAGATATTGGTTTCTTGTTGATTTAACCGATGATGCTCGAATTGGGATTATCGGATATATGGTTGTTGATCAAGAGATAAACAATCATACACATGACCAATGCTACTTGTGTTAATAAGCGAGAATATGTGTGAATTGATAAGCACCCCATCCTACATTAAATCCCCATTGGATACACATCCCTAGTCTGCTACTCAATTTGGTACACCCATTTTACGTACTTGCTTTAAATTCGAATTGTGATTGTAGTGATAGAATCTCAATTCCCCCAACCTTTTACTTTTGTGTTTTTTTAAACAATTACTCTACTTGTGAAGTCATTTTGATACAATCTTTATATAGCTAGCATCAAGTCTCTGTGGGTATAACCCCAACACCTGTTAGGTACTGATAAATGTGTTTTGCTTGACGATCGTCGTGCCTCCATCTTTGGAGAGTATGATTTGAGCGTTTATAAATTAATCTTATAGAGTCATACATTTGTGGATTCATTTGATTTTCTATTGTTTGATTGAGGAATTAATGTTTGTTTATTAGGTTCAATTGGGAGGTGAA
The DNA here is from genome assembly GCA_003996215.1 of Jaltomata sinuosa. Classification (NCBI taxonomy): domain Eukaryota; kingdom Viridiplantae; phylum Streptophyta; class Magnoliopsida; order Solanales; family Solanaceae; genus Jaltomata; species Jaltomata sinuosa. The sequence continues at coordinate 18,159 of QJPP01000766.1, read as the reverse complement.
GGTATAAAGTCCTTTGTTGCCCATAAACTTGATTAATTAGCTTTGATTCACATATCTTTTATTTATTTTATTTCCGTGTTTGAATTTTGATTAGTCTCCCTAATAGAGATCTTATCATTTGGTATTAGAGCTTAGGCTAAAAGATTGTTTCCACAATTCTTAATCCTAAGTTCATAAATTAAAAATTTTCAAAAATTTTGGGTAAAAACACTTTTAGAAAATTTCACCAAAAAAATTGTTTAATCTTGTGTTTGTTTGGAATTTTAATACTAGAATTGTGTTCTGTAGTATAAATTGTGTCTACATATGAGTTTTGAGCTTGTTTGGAGTAGAATTGAAGATTTCACCATTGTTGGGCGAAGAAGCTTGAAGAACAAGTTCAAGAGTTTCGTAGATCTAGGTTGATTTGAAACTTCAAACCTATTGGGTTTTGATCTACTAAGGAGCTTGAATCTCATATTTGGAAAGATTTGGTTAAGGTTTGAAGGATCTACCATTTTTTAAGGTTGAAGAACTTGAAGAACACAAAATGGATCTCTTCAATTTGGATTGAATTGATTTTAATTTGTATCGGGCTTTGTTCTCTATATCAAGGAAAGGCTACGTTTCAAATTTGGAGTCAATCTGAATTAAATTGAGAGGGTTGGAAATTTGAAATTCATAAGTTGTTCTTGGTTTTGTTCAAGGTATTATTAAAGAAGAAGGTGAATTAAAGGAGTTTGATCGAAAGAAGAAGCAAAAGGAAAGAGTACTTTTGTTAGTACAAAAGGAAATTTACCAAAAAGGGCAAGTACTAGGAGGAAAAGTACAAGAATAATCAGAAAATAGTACAAATCAGAAGCTTCAGGTATTCTGCCTAAGGCAGGTGCGAAGCAGAGTATGTTGGGCACTTTTCTTGGTGCGTTTCACCCCAACACTTTACCCCAGGGAAGTTGAAATTCTGCTTTGTTGTGAGAAGTGAAGGTGCATTGGGCACTTTGCCTAGTGCTATCCATATCAGCCTCCGCACCAACGGAAAGTTGCAAATCCAATTCTCTCCGACAAATCTCAGGTTTTATCTTCTTAGTTTTATTTCTTTTGATTCTCCTATCAAGTAGAAATCCTAAGACTAATTAAAAAATTTATTTGGTCTACTTAGTTGTGATTAGATCTCTTGTGTCCGTTTTCATTTTGTACCAATTACTTGTGAAGCTTTTATCGTTTAAGCATTCGTTGGAAACCTTCTTAATTCCATCCATTTGATATTGAGTCATCCTTCTTTCAAGTAACAAGAATTCGTTCCTCCACAAAAGGATAGGTGTCCTTGTGACTTGGTTGAGCAAAGGGAGTTCACTATCAATTTTTGGAAGACGCGTAGAAGGTAAGTATAGTATTCGCATACGAGAGGTGTGAGGACCATTTGCTACTAATCTCGTTTGTTGAATTTTCCAGCTACAATGTCTAAGGCACTTGATTATGCTTATGATGGAGAGGGTTCCTTTAGTGTTGAGGTGGCCTCTGTCTCAATCACAAGGAAATTAGAAGAGATAAATGGAAAGATAGCGGATGTGAATGGAAGGATTGATCGTATGGAGGATAGGATGGTGATTGTTGAGAGTCCTAATTGTTAGGACTCACCTCATACTACTCATGGGTCGGGAGAAAATAGGAACACGAGTTCCTAAATTATGATTAGCCCGGGGCATGCACGTGAGTTATGCAACCCCCGAAACAATCCAAGCTCCACCCCACAAATCCAATAACAACCTTTCCAAATGTCTAACTATCCGAAAAATTATAGACAACGCTCTACTCATCCAAATTATATGCTACAAGAGAAACGTCCTTATGTAGCAAACCAAAACAAAACTCCACTTAGAAATTCATCACATGCTAACTTGTATGTACGACATAACCAATACCAAGAGCCTTACCAAGATAGCCACAACAATCTATTCTATCATGAGTCTGAGGAAGCTTGTGCTAATAAGAACTATGATGGACCTCAACATGGTGGAAGACAAGGTTATGGTAGATTGAGAGATAGAGTGCAACCTGAAGGTTATGGTCGGAATCAAGGTGCAAGATGGCCAGGTAATAGATATCAAGGTTAATGGTACGATGATCGCCATGGTGATCGTTATGGTAATCGAGGTGATAAATATGGTGGTCACTATGATGCTAGATATGGTTATTGTTAAGGAGATCGTGGTTACTATGATGGAGGATTGCATACCATCAACGTTACTCTTCCTACATTCAAAGGTATTAGTGATTTGGAAGAATTCCTTGAATGGAGGTTACAAAGTGAAAGGATCTTTCTCACCAACAACTTTTTGGATGCCTTGAAAGCCAAATATGCTATTACTCAATTTGAGGGATATGCATCCATATGGTGGGAGTCCAAAGTGAGAGGCCAAGCCCAAGATCTCATTCATGATTTGCATACCTGACAAGAGTTGCTAGACTTAATAGAAGTGAGGTATGTTACACCTACTTATCATCAAGAAGTTCTCAAGAAAGTGTACATGCTTCGACAAGATGCCAAAAGTGTTGAAGAATATTATGATGAGTTCGAGAGTTTGAGAATGAAGTCCAAAGTTTATGAGCCTATACTAAAAATGGTGATCTGTTTTGTTTCCAACTTGACATGACATCTCAAAACCTATAAGACTTCAACAATATGCAAGTCTAGAGGAGGCTTTTCATGATGCCTCTAAGGTTGAAAGGGACTTGAAAGAAGATAAAGCATACAAGGCCAAGAATACTTCAACTTTATCATGGATCAAGATTGAATATAAGTGGAATTCATCATCTATCCAAGAGCACTCCAAAGGTAGTGGTCAAGTTACTCAAGCTAAAGCTGACTACAAAGTGAAAGGGAACGACAAAGCTAATGGAGGTAATCATGTTAAACCTAACATTCATCGTCCTTCTACCATTCAATGCTTTAGATGTCAAGATAGATGACACATTACAAGTGAATGTCCTAATAAAAGAGCCATTGTGGCTTTTCTTAATTGATATTGTACTGATGATTAAGAGGAGTGTGAGAGTAAGAGAAAGAATGATGAGCTTAATAAAGAAGAACCATTGGATTGTGTTGAAGAAAAGTTGGATGAATGTGTGAATTTTTCTTATGTCTGGAGAAGAAGAGAGCCTCTAGAGTGTGAAGATGGTAAGCCTAGGGTTAGGCAAGAGGAAGAAGCCTCAAATATTGATGTTGATCCTTTGCAAGTGAATGTGAACTTATCATGCGTTGTGAGATGAATCATGGGGACACTTGCTAAGGAGGAGCTTGATAAAAGAGAAAACATGTTCCATGCTCATTCCAAGATCATGGATAAGGTATGTTCTCTTATCATTGATAGTGGAAGTTGTACAAATGTTATGAGTGGAACTTTGGTTGAATTAATGCAACTTCCTAGTGAAAACCATCCTTTCCCCTACAACTTATAACGACTCAATGAGAATGGTGAGATGAAGGTGACCAAGCAAGCAACTGTTAAATTTTGCATTTGAAAGTATCAAGATGAGATTCTATGTGATATTTTGCCCATGCTAGCATGTCATATATTTTTTGGTAGACCGTGGCAATTTGATAGGGATGTGAAACATTATAGGAGGTCTAACAAGTACTCATTTTTACTTGGAGGAGAAACATTTATCCTTGCACCCTTGAAACCCTATCAAGTGAGTGAGGATTATAGAGTCATGAAAGAACTTTGGGAAGTAATTCAAAGGAAAGGAATTGAAAGTAATAAGAGAGAAGTGTTGGTTATATATAAGGAAAAGCACTTGGATAATAAGGAGGATGACTTGCTTGTGAATGTGGAGCCAAGTAAATGCTTGAAAGGCATGGATGAGGAACACTCCTTAGTGGAACTCATCAACAGGGATGTTGTAGTGTAACCAAGGTACTAGCATTTTACCTAGTACCATTTTTTCTCTTTTGGAGGTTCATAAAGGATTACTATCAAATGAGGTTCCTCAAATATTGCCTCACAGAGATAGAATGACAAATAGCATGGGATCCAACTCAAAAGATTCCAACTTGAGAGAGAAAAGAGAGGACCAATTTAATTTGTCCAAGATGATTCTTGAGATGGAGATGCCCTACAAGTCAAGGTTTTGACACCAACATGCCAAATGGACTCTCCAAACCCAAGGTATGTACCCATTCCCTTTGACTCAAAGTGATCATTTAAAACATGATGACATTCATGTTATGGTAGGTAGACTATAAAGAATGCATTCTTATATACCCTATCACGAACATCTTAATGTCTCATATCTTACATCTTTTTTGATGGCAATGTGCCTAATTTGCATGGCCCCTAAGTTTGGGATGCGAATTCTATAAGTTGTTTGTTGAAGAGTCCATGTGGTACATTCAGTACCAAGATCATGATAGCAACTTCTTGTTACCTTAACATGGGCAGACAACTTGAAGTGTTAGGTTGGACTCTTAAAAGCATGCTTGAACTATTGATTGAAGGGTACCCAACTTATTGGGAGGACCACATGTATTTGAATGGATGTGTTGCTAATAGGTCCCTCATTCCCTTCCCAAGCATGCCTATTTTGAAATATACCCTCCTTTTGTGGAGTTATGTGAAAAGAAAAGGTAACACTTACATTTTGAATCACAAGTTGCTATCATGTGTCCAAACATGTGAGAATATGCTTGATAGGATCATTGTACCCAATTGTAAACTTGCATATGAGGACACTATGATTGACACTAGTGATGATGTTACCTTTCTCTACTATCTTGATGCATATGATGATATTAATGAATGGGGTATGTATCTTATGTGGGCATGAGTTTTGTAACAAGAGAAGGTAATGTATTCCGGAATGTCATCACTTTAGTCTTAGGTGTTCCCCATTGTGGTGATTTTCTTGATATAATTTGTCAACTCAATAGTATTCTTGCATGTGGAAATAACTTTGATGAGACTAGAGTGCTAGATACCTTCCTCTACTACCTCTTTGCATTAGATGATGTTCATACTTGTTTTGAAATTGCATGTAAAAGGGGTAGGCATGCCTTTCATTTATTCCATTGTGTGTGTGACTAAGTGGGGTGGGTCATATATTCCTTTGACCCTGGAAACCCTTCAAGGGTACATGAGTTTATAGTGGTACCTTTCATTGATGGGTGCTATATTTGTGATGGGTTGAACAACCAATTCCTTTGTACTCCATATGTTGACTACATTGTCATTGCAATAGGGAATGCTTGGTTGTATCTTGAGGATGTGCCTTTTTGGAATAATACTATTTGTGCTAACCCATGTGCTAACCTTCATACTATAAGGAAGTTCTGGTTGTTTATCCTACCTATGTTCTTGCAATGTTTGGATTCGAGGATGATTCCTTTTCAAGAAGCGGAGGATGATACGATATCGGCTGGCATAACCTATACAAGGCTATTCACTGGAAGCCAAGCCAAAGAACTCCAAGCCTTACAAGATCTATTCATTAAAAAAAAAGCTTTGGGGACCCTCGAGGAGAGTCGAACAAGGATCTATACCTTATGGATGATCGCGTGGGATGAAGAAGACACTGTGAGCGAATATTATCAGAGGTGTGACCCAGGGTGCATTAGGCACAATGGCTAGTGCATTTGGCACCAACTTCTCACCTCATGTATGACTGGAGGTGCGTTGGGCACTTCCCCTGGTGTGACCAACACCTCAAATTTTCCCTAGACCCATCATGGGCCGAATTTAGAGTCTTCCAAGGTCACTTTTGGGCCTTTAATTGTATAAGAAAAATACTATAAATATATGGCTTAGTCATTTACATTCCTTAGATTTTGATGAATATTGAAGATTGCTTTTGAAAGCTTGTAGTTGCTATTCTAGCTTGTAGTCTTGGGTGGATTCCCAATTAGCTAATCTAGTTATAGAAATCTATTGGGTGGATTCCTAATAGGTAGTTGAGTGATTAAGGATGGATCCCTTTAATTAGTTTTTAACGTCTTTGCTTGATTAATCATATAGAGTAATCCATTTGTGGATTCATTTGATTTTCTCTATAGTTGATCGAGGAATTATTGTTGGTTGATTAGGTTCAATTGGGAGGTGAAGGTATAAAGTCATTTGTTGCCCATAAACTTGATTAACTAGCTTTGATTCACATATCTTTTGTTTATTTCATTTCCATATTTGGATTTCAATTAGTCTCCCTAATCGAGATGTTATCATTCATGGTGCCGTTGGTGCCATATGGCTACCTCCAACCATTATAAATTCTATATTCCATGTAATAAGTACAATGGTGCACTTGATACAAATGAAGGGGCTATTTGGAGGGCTGGCCCACGAAGATGCAGATAGAAATATTCAAAATTTTGACAAGATTTGCCACCCATTCAACATACAAAACATAACTGAAGAATCAATCCAACTTTTGTAGTTCCCATTCTCTCTTATGAGAGAGGCAACTGCATGGCTTGAAGAGCTCCTGGAGGGCTCCATTACGACTTGGAATGGGTTGGTTGAAGCTTTCTTGGTCTGATTTTTTCCGCCCTCACATAAGATGCAATTGCGAGATGAGATTACAATTTTTTGGCAATTGCTGGATGAGCCATTGCATGAGGTATGGTTAAGGTTCAAGAAGAAGCTATTTCTATGTCAAAACCATGGCCTACCGAAAGTGGTTCTTCTCCAAAGATTTTATCGAATACTTGACTCTTTGAACAAATCGGTGGCTAACAACATCGCAGGTTGATCTATTATGGATCAAGTGTATGGTCTTGCTTTAGCTCTCTTAGATCGAATGACAAAAACTAATAGAGCATGACATACAAGAGATGCTAAAGTTTCATCGCATGTTACTTCCTCCATAATGACTAGTGAGATGAGGTGAAAGGAGGAGGAGAGAGATAAGACCATGGCAAAAATAATGACCTAGATTGATTTATTGGCCAAGCATATGATGGGATTCATGACTAAAAGTGTCAATGCCATGGGAACTTATGGTTCAAAAGTTCATGAGGAGGATACTTACTCTCCTATGGACGAAGAAGAGTGTTTTCTAATGGAGGGTTCTCGACCTGGGTATCAAGGTGCTAATCAAGGCCCTTGGTAACCTCGGGATAAGAACTAAGATTGGAACTGAGATAGAGGAAATCAATGGATGGATAGAGAGCAAGGTTAAGACCGCGAGGTCAATGTAGAGAGCGTGAGATAGATGGTGATCACTACAATCACCAAAGTGCTAACCCCTACATACCTCCACCAAAAGCCGATATTTCTCCATTCCAATCAAGTATGAGTGACCCCACTAGTTCAAAAATTAAAGATATGTTGTCAATAATGCTGAAAAGGGTTAAATTAATGGATAACGGGGTCAAAGATTTAAAAAGTGAGGTGTCTACTCTTCATCAAATAGTGAGTTCCCACTCAAAATCGATCAAACATTTGGAGGTTCAAATGAATAATCTCTTATCCAAAATGAACCCTCGTTGAAAAGGTACCCTTCCAAGTGATACTCTTGCAAATCCAAAGAATGATGGTCATGTGATTGCAATTATAACTAGAAGCAGAAAAATGTTTGATGGGGTGAGAAAACAGACCAAAGAAGTCATGGTTGAGAAGAGTTATGATGTAAATCTAGATATTGGTGTGAAACTTAATGCACCCAATATAGTTGTCAATGATCATAGCCCAAATAAGAAGAAATATAAGATAGAATTACCACCTCAAGTTGCAATTGAGGTAGACGAGAAAAAAAGGAGGAACCCCTTAGTGAGCCAAGGACGTTGCCTAAAAGTCACCCCCCATATCCTCAGAGGTTAATCAAGAAAAAGGAAGATAATAAATTTAATAAGTTTGTAGGTATGTTCAAAAAAATATCTATGAACATTCCTTTGGTTGACAAACTTATGCAAATGCTCGGTTACACTAAATTAATGAAGGAATTGCTGAAGAAGAAAAAAGTGATTGATGTGGGGATGGTTGAGGTATCCCACAATTGTAGCACTATTATGACAAGCAATATAGCCCCTAAGCAGGAGGATCCGGGATCTTTCACAATCCCGTATACCATTGGTGTTTTCTTGTTCAGGAAAGCCTTGTGCAAACTCGGGGCAAGCATCAATTTGATGCCCCTCATGATCTTCAAAAGTTAGGATTAGGTCCTCCTACACCCACACCGATGAGGTTGCTAATGGATGATCATTTGATAAAGTGCGCATTGGGAATATTATTTGACATGTTGGTGAAAGTGGACAAGTTCATCTTGCTTGCTAATTTCATGGTGTTAGATTATGATTTTGATCTCGAGGTGCCTATTATCTTAGGATGCCTATTCTTAGCTATGAAAGGAGCCCTATTCGATGTTAAGTTAGGAGAACTCAAACTTTGAGTGGGAAGCGAGGAGGTCACATTCAATATTTATCAATCGATGAAGCCCTCGGATGAGTATAGAGTGGTATCCATAATTGTTACCATGGATGAGATGGTTTGAAGTCTTTGGGGAAATGAAATTGGAGACAAACCACTAGAAGGTCAGCTTGTTATCTACAATGATGGTGGAAAAATGATCCTGAGAGATTGATCATGTCTATGCCACCATATTTGGTAGATATGCACATGGATCCTAATGACACTCTTCAATTCTCCATATCTATGATGTTATCAACATGGCAATGAGAGGAGGTGATGAAAATCTTAAAGAAGTACTTAAAGTGTTTCTATTGGGATTGTGCAAATGTATAGGCATGACCTCGGGTAATGATCAATTCATGAGGTGCTATCATCATGCCGCGACATAAAATCAAGCGTTTCTATGGAGGAAACTCAAGTGTTTTTGGTTTATTTACTTACCTTTTGTTGTTTTTGGTGTGTTTGTAAGAATGCATGGAGATTGAATAATGGCTAAGTGAAAGAAAACTTTTGAGGTCATGTGCGCCACAACCTGCATTTTGTAGGTGGCATTTTGCAGCCGCAGGTGGCGTCGCCCCCTGTTGGCTGTGAACTGAAGAAGAAGTAAAAAGTTTGAAGTCACATGCGAAAGAAAGGGGGAACTTCCCATGCAAACTTATGCCTTGCACATGCCTTCGTAGGTCAAACCAGAGAACTGGAACTAATACATCTGAAAAGCATCACTTGTAAAATGACATATGAAACACATGTGGTCATATGTGAATTTCATGTTGAACCGTAGGCATAGGTAAGTTTAAATTTTTGTTGACCTACCCAACCTAGAATTTTTACGCCCATCTCTTCTTCTTCTTTTCTACTTAAAACTTACTTCACCACCCCTTTTTCCTCCATTACTCTCTCTACAAATCTTCAAACTCTCACAAAACTCCCACAATCTCCCAAAATCTTCTCCAAAATCTCCTTGTCCCTTTGTACTACTCCACCACCGGAGTTCTACCGCTGCCACACCTTCTCTTCCGGCTAGAAATTCTTGGGTCACCATTGTAGGCTCAAAGCTCCAATTTTTCACTCCTCACTATCTTTTCTTTACTTGTGGTAAGTTTCCTAATATTAAATCATTATTTTTAAGTATTTTGAGAACATTATTAGTAAAGCATGCTACTTAGATTCTACCATATTATGTTGTTCTTGAGATCTGATTTTTGAACCAAAATTTTTAGGTTTCATTGTTGATATTGGGTGTGCAAACTTGGTGAATCTTGTTTTTAGAGTTATACATGTTGGTTGTGATAATTTTTAGCGTAAAATTGTGAATTTGAGGTAATTCTGAGTAACTCACTTGTGATGATACATGATTTGGCCCAATGATAGATTGGGTGACGTCATTCTTAAAGGAAAATCATCGTCATGGCGAGTTTTTGTTGAGTATTGTTATGATAGGCTGAAATTATCTCTCATTTCATCTTTGTGTTGTTTAAATTGCTTATAAACTGTTCGATATGCGCTTTGGTTGCATGGAGTGAATTTTTGTGGTGTTTGAATATGCTTTTGATGCTTTTCATGATGCTTGATATTCTCGATGATAAATGAGGTAACGTCCTTCTTAAGAGAAGTCATTGAGCATATGTCTCCTATTGTTTGAGTCTTGCATGATTGTGAAGTTTTTTGGGAAAGTTTAAGTACCAGGATAACTTGAAAATGGGTCAACTATTGCTTACCATTCCTTTGTCCTGTTAAAACATGTGTTTATAGCTTGGTATGCACTAGCATTCCATAGGTGTTACCCTATGAATCGCATGTGCAACGCAAGTGAAAAGGAAGAATTGTAAAAATTCTTACTGCTTTCACTTGCGTTCCATATGCAACTCACATGTCTCAAACTGTGAAATGGAGGAGGCGACAAATGTGGAGACAACACTTGCCAGTTTACTACCAACAAGGGGTGAAGCACATGCGTGACACGAGTTGACTCATGCTAAATGCATGTGCCTTCGCCCATGCCAACCTTTTTACCCAGGTCTACTACTAGCATGTGCGAAGTCACCTGCAAAGCACAAGTCACCACTTGCGATTCGTATGTGACTCGCACATGCCAATAGTTCACCTGGTGCCTTTTTTCCTGTTATGCATTCACTTTCTTTTTATTTCATTAACTTCTTCTAGTATTTTCTTCTTTTAATATTGAAAATCACAAAAATATATTTGTTTGTTTTCCTGGTATTACATCTGTTTGTAGGACCATGACTTTTTGTAGGCACAAACCAAAAGTAAAAGCCCCAATGGGAGCTTCAACATCAACGGATCCTTCTGTAATTATGCAAAATGAAGCACTATTCAAAACACAAATTTGATTTTCCTTCAGAGGATGCAAGCTCACTATCTCACCTTTCGTGCCCAGTGAGCTATTATGGAAGAATCAGGGTTTGATATAGACTCCTTCAAGACTGAGTTCCCAAATATAGCAAAGCAGTTCTATAAATGAGTGTGGGATCAATTAGCTGAAGTTCCTGGGCCTTATTTCCTAGAATTGGTACGAGAATTCTATGCTTCTTACCGAGCCATGCAAGATATTCTGAGACATAAGGGCCTCGTGAACAAGATACCATGTCTACAATCAGTCCTCGTGCGAGGCAAAGAGGTTTACATTACCCCTGATACTATTAACTTTACAATATAGGGTGATGAACCGCACTCGCAATCAGGGTTTGCTAGGTGTTTAGTGACACAAGATGACTAATATGCCTAGGTAGCCAGTGTCATTGTTGAAGGCCAACCTTTTTAGGCAGTGTCTAAAGGTCAGATCTCTAGTCAAGATCTTAAGTTTGAGGTCCAAATATGGTTAGATTTTATTTGCACACGGCTTATTCCATCAAAGAACACCACCCATGATTCCAAAGAGGTAGATATTCTCATCTCATGCATTATGTCTGGTATTCGCATCAATGATAGGGAAATTATTACTGATCAATTCAAAAGAAAACCTAGACATTAGACGACTTCTATGACCCTCCCTGTTCTCATTAGTAAGCTGTGTCAATGAGCAAGGTGTCCTTTCTGGCCATTGGGAAAAACTCGCCGAGCAGAGGGCATGATTGATTTGGCCACTAAAAGGGATAAAGATGCCCCATATATTAAGATTAGAAGGCTCTCTACAAATCCCAATGTATTAGAAGGTACATGCCCTACCCTTATTGCTAACATGATGATTTAGAGGGTCCAATTCTTACCCCCGGGGTATCGGGACACACCCATAGTGTTCCCACATTATTTCACCTATCTCAAGCACCGGTTACTTCATCATCATGTGGGTTCCTCAATATTGCTCATGTGGCACATAGCAACGATGATCATTTGCCCAAGATATCTAGAGATATTTCAGCCATGATTCACAATGCGATCAAATAAGATTTAAAGTCGACAATGACTAACTTGAGCAAACTTTGCGCTCAGATTGATATAGTGGAAGGGGATGTCCGTGAACTCATGAAAGAAGTAACTCAGACCATATCAAAGGTCCCATATTTGGATCTAAATCTACTGACTCCTACTTCAGCCTCACCTCCTAGGGATAAGAGTCCTCCTGATAATTGGTGTGTGGGTGGGAACTTAATTGATAATGTGGGAACTTCTGACATACAAGAAGTGTTTGAGCTGGACGTGAATGCTATAAAATATCTGGATCCACCTATTCAAGCTCAACTGTACTTCTACTTATCTCTTATAGCAGCCCATGATTCTCACACTAGACCCAGCTGGGCCACCCCACCTCTCTCATATCATGAGTTGATAATGCTTTAAGATAAGTGGGAAATTGTTGACTCTTATAGCCCCCTTCAAGTTAAATGGGACCCATTGATTCCTTTGGTGGAAGGATTTCAGATAGACCCAAAGCACACATACCTTCCACCACCATCCAGGACTCCAAGAGCACAACACCAATATTATTTGAGAAGGCATAGTTATAAGTCTTAGAATCTCCAGGGTGTTTCTACACTTATTCTCATCGTATAACTTTTTGTGCATCGTATAACCATTGTGAAGCATGTGTGAATCATTATTTGGCCTTTGTCAGATATGTTTTGGATGGTTATGTGTGCCCTCGCTGGGCTTGATTTTTCATTTTAAATGCTTGATATTGTGCCCTTGTTGGTCTTGATGCTTATAATTATGTAAATATGAGTTGCCATAACATCAGGTTAGTCCTAAACGCTTAATTTTTTCAGTACACGTGCTTTGAAAATGCGCTTAATGCGTACGCCAGGCCTCATTCTCCATTGTGCAATTGAACTGGAAGCTGAAAATGGATCTACATTTAAAGCGAATGGCCAGTGAGTCAAGAAATACTTGGGTGTTCTAGATGAAGTCACTTTCATAAGAGTGACTTACCTTGACGAACCATGGTTATGAGGTACCCTTGTTGAGCTGTGATGTTAAATAAAGAGCTTCTTGAGAGGCAACCCAAGCGTTCATCTTATCTTTGGTAATTTTCTTTTCTTCATTTATTATTTTGTTTTTTTTGTTGAATGTTAGGTAGGAGATCATTTAGGTGTCATTGGAATGCTTAGAAGGATAAAATTACTTCTGTGTGGAAATAGGAGAAACGCACCTAGAGAATCACCTCTTACGGACAGAACCACTTTCATCCTCAGTGGTCACATGCAAACTCACCTCCATTTGTCAAGTGTGGTTCCGCATCACGCACACTATCTGGTAGTGGGGAGGCAGATCATTGGTATTTTTACCTGAAAATGAGGGTTCACATGCGACCGATCATGCAAAACATGTGCTTAAATTTGCGTAATGCACCTTACTTCACAAGTGAGAAGTAGAGTACTAGCACTTCAATGGAATTTTTGGGCATATATGCACCGTGAATTGTGAATTGCAAGGTATAATCTGTGGAATGCATGCTATTTCATAGAGCAAACACAAATTACTAGCATTCAACTACTTTTCACTGTGATCTGTTATGCTATAGGAGAAACTTAACCCATAATCTGCGCTATGCAGGTCAGTTAATAGATGGAGAGGTATATCACTTGCAACTTCAACCATCTCTACTGCGATCTGCATTGCCATCTACTGTAACACCCCAAAAAAATCCTAAGATAATACCCGAACCTTTTCCATATGTGTAATGATCATTTTCCCAGTGTGGTAAGTGTTTTGGATGCGAATCATGTTCATAAGAAACTCCTATTATCAAGTTAAGTCGCAAGCACCTCACCGAAGTAAGTTTTCATGTAAGACTAAATTAGGGTCAACTTCAATCAATCATTTCACATAAAATATAAAGAGTTAGGTGGAATACTATCCACTAAAATAAAAGTTTTTGAATCTTCTTTCCAACGCCATCGACCGCGTATTAATCCGAGTCCGGAGTAAAAAGTTATGAGCAGTTTACTGCAGTGCTGCCAGTGATGATGGATGGGAATGACGAACCGTGGTTCTTAACCACGGTCCGTACTGTTACTCGTCATTGCTGAACTGAAGCTTAAAATTTTTATCTTCAAAACCACTGGTTGGTTCATGACCCGTAGACAAAAACCACGGTCAGTAGAGTGACCCGTGGTTTGTCAAAATTCAGCTTTTCTGCCCAGATTTCACGAATGACTTAATGGGTCATCGTTATGAATGACGGTCCATCCTATAACCCATAGAATTACCTTCAGAGAGGTACTAAGTGCTCTAAATTCCACGAGTGTGTTGATGACTCATCAACCTATTTCACGACCCGTTCTTCCACTCATAATCCCTGAGAATCAGAGGATCCTCATATCTTAAAGTCGGAACCACGAGTCAACAGAACGGTCCGTTGTCCTGAACCATGAATCGTAGAATGACTCGTGGTGTTGAATTCCAGTAGATGCCAGAAGTGGCATTTGAAACCACGAGTCCTTTTGATGGTCCGTCCTTTTGGATGACGGACCGTAGACCAACTAGTAGTCCCTGAGATCGATTTTTTCCAGCTTTATCCAAGTTTAAGTCCAGGGGTATTTTTATAATTTCCCACTCTTTTAAATCCTATAATAAGTCATTTTAAGCCTATTTAAGAGGGGTTTTATTTCCACTTGACCTAAGTTCTCTCCCATTCTTTCAATCAACTTCTAAAAGAAGAAACAGAGTTCCATCTTCTCAAGTTTCAAGTTGGGGTTTCAAGCTCCAAATCTCAAACTCCAAGTTCAAGTCTCCTAAGCCTTTTCAATTCAAGTGGGTTGGCTTCCATCAAGGTATGTGGGTAATCAACAATGGGTTCCTTTCACCCTCGTGCCCAAAACCCTAATTCAAATTTTGATTTCATTATCTTAAAATTAGGATTTTTGTCCAATTCTTATGGGTTTTTGCTAAGTATGATCTTTTTATGATTTGGTTATGAAATTATCATTAAATTGCATAATTTCACATGGGTTTTGACACGCTAACTCTTATTTCATGAATTGAAGTTTAACCATGGAAATCCCTACATGCATGAAGATTTATTAAAGCAAATTTGAATTTTATAGCATGTCCCTTATGGGTTTTCAAGCATGTGCATGACTAGTTCCTATATTCTATGAAAAATCTATGTATTATGAAATTGAACTAGAGTCATGCAAAGTTTTACAAGTCATGAAGTATGCAAGTTTTCCATGTTATGAAGTATTATGCAAGACAAGACACCCGATGTTCCATCAATGCTCATGAGTCATTTTCTAAACTAAAGCTCATGAGTAGTATGACGATCCAGGTTATGAACAAGTATGAACAAGTTATGAACAAGTTTGGCATTAGATATGTCACATGTATATGATCTCATGTTATTATTATGATTTGGGAGTAGTATTTAGCATCGAGAGATGAGGGTTCAGATAACCTAAGTCTAAAACTACGTTGCCACCGTAGGTTGCCCGTGTTGAGGCTTATTATGATAGGATCCTGGTATGAAATGGTTATAACCTTGGCCGGTTAGGACAACTCTTTCAGTGTGGGTGCAAGACACTGAACTCCATGTTGCTCAGCATGGTTTAATGTCGGTTAAAAGAAACCCCCATATGTTTATTTTCAAGCTATGAAGTTATATGAATCTATATTATGAAACTTAAGCTTTATTTCATGTTTTATGTTTTATACCTTGATATTTATTTATGGTCCTTCTTTAAGTAACAAGTTCATTCTTAAGCATGTTTTAAACTATTTTTATCATGATTCATGCATCGCTCACATACTCGGTACATCCTATAGTACTGATGCATTTCTTGTGTTGCATCCTTTGCTGATACAGATTCAGGTGTTCCTTTTCAGACATGTGGCTAGAGCTTCTATGCCACTTTTCTTTCAACTGTTGGTGGGTCCTCTTAGTTCGAGGACTAGATATGTTTTAGTTATGTTGATTTCTTATTTTTGTACTTCGAGTTAGCTAGGGTCTTGTCCTAGCAACTCCTTATATCATGTAGAGGCTTTTCAGACATAGACAGTGTTCGAGTCTTTTTCAGGATTTTATATTTCCATTTGACTTGATTACCTTTATATGTGATTCAAGATTTATCAATTATGCTTTAGGTTATCTTTGTTATGCTTTAGTATGCTATGACCAAGGGGTTAGCTTAGGGCACTTGTGGTCTCAAGACACGTGTTACGTCTAGGGGGTAACCTTGAGGCGTGACAAAATTTGTATTGGAGCCTCAGGTTCAAGAGTCCTAGGGTGTCTGAAAGGTGCATCGAGTAGAGTCTCTTTCATGGGTGTGAAGCACGCCATACTTATCAGAGGGAGGCTACGAGGTGTTTTAGGAAAAACTTCACTTTTTCATGTTCACTAGCATGCGATAGAGTTTGAATCTACTTACTCTTCTAATCCGTCCATATGCATTTCAAATAATTTATCCACGAAGAAACCCCACAAGGAATGCAAATCCGACTACTCCAGATCATGAGGTTACGAATGCAGAATTTCGTGAAGCCATATGTATGTTGGCATAAGCCATGACAACTTAGTTAAATGGGAAAGAGAGACTAAAGAAGAGGAAGAGGAAGAAAAAAAAGACTAGAACCTGGAACGAATCATCTTATCAGCATAGGTCATCCGGACCAACCCTATCTTCAATTAACACACCTGTTGTAATGACCCTTCCGGTTATTTCCACGTATACATTTTTCTTGAACCGTTAGAGCTTGTTTGTAGTGGCCCCAAGTCACTTAAGGCTCGTCAAGACCGGTATTTCGGTATCGGGTCCATTTGTTTGGTCGCATTATAAGTTTTGAAGTCAAGCAAGTCGGCAAAAGTTATCGTAAGATCTTTAATAAATTTTCTGAACTTTGGGTAAAATGTCTCAGAGCTTTTATCTCAATATATAAAGAGTTAGAAGTCCCCCGAAATACCAAATCGAAGGTCTACAAGTCTAGTTTCCAACGCACAAAACCTCACGTCCAACTGATCTCGGAGTAAAAAGTTATGACTATTTTACCGCGGACTGTCTGGCAGAAAACGGGTTGCGAACCGGGTCGCGAATCGGGTCGGGTCAAAACCGATTTAAAGCCTCAACTTCACGTTTTAAAATGCCATTTTAGTTCTGAAATAGTGAGAAACCATAAGGGAGGATTCCAAGAGAGTTTATTAACATCACGTGTATTTGAAAATATTTTATTTGAAAGTTGAATTTGGTAAAAAGTTATATTATTATTACCTTTTAAAAATATTTTAAAGGTTTATGAAAAATATTTTTGTTACGATATAATGGTTTATGTATTTATTTTATAAGGTTTTTGTACATTGTAATATTTTAAACTAGATAGTAAATTTAGTTATGTTAAAAATTATTATTATAATATAATAGGTTTTATTTGGAATGATTTTCTATTAATTATGGTATATTTAAAAATTTATATTTATTTTACCAAGAACTTATGCAATATCCGAATGTATATAACGGAAAAAATGATTTTAGAATGGACATCTCCACTCCACGTGTAAGTGGAGGGAGTGTCCAGCAAACATATATTGAAGAGTTGACACCCAACTCTATCCTAATACATCATTTAGCATTTTTGTACCTATATAAGCTTTCTTCACTTTGAAGTATGTGATCCAAACATTGAAATGTTTGCTGCCTAACTTATCATTATTGAGAAGGGTAATATTCTCCACTCAACCATTCTCTCTTTATAAGTGTAGTGTTATAGATATGCTTAGGCATTTTGAAATAATTAGAAGTATCGTTCCGGAGCTTCTCGGAGTGGTTAGGACTTGGACATTGTCGTTCTAGCAGCTTGTCGTCGGACGACAGGTAGGTTACGGTTTATTTTCTCCAGACTCCGCATATATAGGACAAAATTGTATTAATGGGCATCCTTGGGTTGGTTTATTAGGTTGGTACCACAGACCTCGACCGCTTTATTCATGTCCGCCTACTTTTGTTCCTCCGTTGCTTGTAGTATTTGTCGATATATTTTATTTACCCTTGTGATCCTGTGAGACCTTGTTGACTCTGGAATATAGAAAGTGGGATTTTTGGAATGTCCGCGAGTCCCGGGCATAGAATTATCCTTCTAGGCTGGTTATGCTTGTTGAGTAGCTGTGGGCCTGTGCAGGGTCGATTGGTTGATTGTGAGCTGCTGGGCAGCTATTGTGTGTGATCATACTATTTCCATGCATATAAAGAGGTTTTATCCATGTTTTACTACAATTTGGGCTTCGGGCCTACTGACACTATTTTCTAAACCTTGCATGGCCCTAGGGGCCCGTTTTTGATGGAAATAATTTGGAAATGGTTTGATTTAACTTGTGAATATTCTTGGGCAAGAAAGT